>APFE030319476.1:180774-198135 GCA_000404065.3 Pinus taeda
GAATGTGATGCCTCAGGAAATGGAATTGGTGTTGTTTTAATGCAAGAATAAAGACCCATTGCTTTCGAAAGTTGTCCAATCAAAGGAAAGCATTTACACAAAGCTATTTATAAGAAGGAAATGTTGGCAATACTAGATGCACTCAAGAAATGGCGACCCTACTTGATGGTAAGACATTTCAATGTAAAAATAGATTATGATAGTCTTAAATAATTTTTAGAAAAAAGATTATCTTTAAAAGAGTAGAAAAAATGGGTCACAAATACGTTGGGTTATGACTTTGAAATCATCTACAAAAAAGGGAAGAAAAATGTTGTGGCGGATGCACTCTCAAGAAAGGATGAGAATGTGGAGGCATTTCTTTGTGCCATTTCTATTGTCCAACCAAATTGGATAAATGAAGAAAGGGATGAATGGAAGAATGACGAAGAAGTGTGGGCACTCATTCAAAAGTTACAACAAGATCCTAGTACATCTGATACATTTAGCTAGAAAAATAATTTGTTATGGTACAAAGATCGGTTATACCTATGTAAGAATTACAAACTCAAACAAAAGATTCTTAGGGAATTGCACACCTCTCCCTTAGGAGGGCAATCAGGATTTCTAAAAACTTACCACAGGGTTAAGAAGGATTTTTTTTGGGATGGCCTTAAATCGGATATTCAAAAGTTTGTGGCAGAATGTTTGGTTTGCCAACGAAATAAAGTTGAAACAATTAAGACCTCAGGTCTATTACAACCTTTATCCATTCCAAGCCAACATTGGGAGGAGGTTTCAATGGATTTTACACAGGTTTACCCAAGTCTGAAGGAAAGAGTGTTATCATGGTCGTAGTTGATAGACTTACCAAGTATGCACACTTTTGTGCATTATATCATCCATTTAAATCGAGTAGAGTTTCTACTACATTTATGGAAACAATTCAAAAACTACATGGAAACCCAAATATTATTATAAGTGACAGAGATCCCATTTTCACTAGAAATTTTTGACAAAATTATTTTCTTGCCTTGGTATTCAGTTAGCTCATAGCTCATAACAATGTAAGCTTTGAAATGGGAACTCTCACCATAAAACCCTGAAAAAACATAAAAAACAGTTCTAAAAATGAAATGTGCGTATACTGGAACGATGGTTTTTTTTAGGGTCAATTTTGAAATTTTTTTAAAAATGGCAGTGAAAATGAAATTTTCGTGCAAAAAGAACCTTGAAAACGAAAAATTGTTGATACTGGAATGATGATTTTTTTTTAGGGTCAATTTTCAACATTTAAAAAAAAATGCTAGTAAAACTGAATTTTTATGTGCAAAAAAAATGTTGTTTATGAGGAAAAAAAGCACACTAATGGTTTTGGTACAATAACATTTTTCTTTCCTAAGTATAAATTCAACATGTTTTCAACCATAACATGCTAGATACAAAAGAAATTGGAATTTTTTTAACCATAAAATTAAAAAACCATGACATTATGAACAACTTACATGACTATATGAATCCAAATGTCATTATTTATATCTTGAATGAAACATACATTATATATCAAATTTAATGTTGTATTGTAGATATTTTAAACAATAAAAATTATCATAATAAAGACATATAATCCAACAACATAAAAATGACTCATAACTTCTGATTTAACACCATATGGAAGTCAAAATTTTTATTTCAAGATACGATGCAAACACCAGTTATATAAAATGTCTTAGACAATTATTCAAAATCACTCATATTTTCTTACACACCATTAAAATTCACATCTTCATATGAATGACTAGATGTTGATGAAGATGTTCCATATTCTTCTCTTTCATCAACTAGTGCCCCATTTGAGTCCACATGCATGCCCACCATTTCAGGTTTCGAAATTCTTCTAGATCTACGACTGGTTTCAGTATACCCCCATATCAACATTGTTCCTTCTGGTAACAACCTTTTTAGAATCTCTATCATCTTGAAGTGAATAGTTCCTCTCTTTGTTAAATTGAATTCATAAATAAGTATGTCAACATCCTCGAATTTTAAGATGTCTGTGCAGCGACGATTTATATTTGTACCCTTTCTTTTTTTCTTTCCGCCACTTTTTTTGTCAACTACCATCTTTGGCTTATACACACCATTGAATGGGTGTGTATTTGTGGCATACTAATGTACTTCAACACCTATAACATCCTCATTTGCTGTAAATACCTTTATAACCTTAGCAACCCAGAATGGATAGCCATTGGGATCTCCATCTGCTAGCACTACGATCATGGAACCCTCCTTAATATCCTATAATGAACCCCTGTAAAAGTCTTCCATGCCTTCACATTGTGCACGCGATCTTCTGGAACCAATATGCATCTCTCTTTCCTCTACTTGCGAAGAATTAATAATACCTTGGGATTGTTGCTATTCAACAATGTTTATTTCCTCATGTTCATTCAACACATTTTGTGGCCAATAAATGGATTTTTCAAAAGTATATCTTCATTTGTTGTTGTTGAAATGATATCACTTTGATTATTGAAAAATGACTCCCACCAAACTGAATCAACAATGTCAAAGTACTCATATGTATATCTAATACATTTTTTAATTTATTCTAGGCAATCGGAATAATTTATATCTCTATTCTATCCGTGTGCATTATGAACTTCAACAACTGATTGTAATAACAACATTTTTGATGCAAATATTGGATGATCTAGAATGAACTTCAAAAATTCCAAACCTGATGACAGTGCCCATTCTTCAGTAGTTGAATATTTCTTGCCCCATATTAGTGTTTTCCCATCAAATTTTTTGATACGAAATTGATGTTGGAAGCTAATGTCATTAAGTTGTTCAATTCATTTCTCCTCACCATGCGATCCTAGAATAAACCTTCGCATGTCAACAGTTTCTTCCAACACATCAAAAGTAGGCTCTGGCATGTATGATTTCTTAATACATTCAATTAATGATGGCAAACTCCCAACTTCCTTCCTCCTCAATGTGACTGAAAAATGACTGACCGTCTGATCAATATGGTGATGACTGTACCCAACAAGAAGGAAACCAACCTTTACCTTTTGAAAAATTCTCAATTCAATAAGCATGTTAAGATATCCAAAAACAATTTGATTTTTGTTTTCACGGCAAGTGTTGTCCAATTGTAGATACAAAACTTTAGGAAGATTACCAGACCAATGAGAAAGCACATCATGAATTATGGTTATTTTCAGATTTGCATCATTATGAATATTTGGAGCTATGAAGTATACCCTTGGAAACATTTTCCCATTGAAGACCATACAACTGACCAAGTGATACTGAATAAAATTTTCCTCCTGTAAATTTTTGGGTGTGCGGACAAAATGTGGTAAAAGTGTTTTCTTTTGGTCCATAACATCAATTATCAAACCCAAATATTTATTCAGATTATCATAAAACTTCTTTCGATGCTTGTACAACTTTTTCCTTTCACTTTTTTGTTGTTCGCGATGCTCCTAAAGTTCTTTGACAATTGAATCCACACAACATAAAAGAAATCCATTAAGAAATATGTTTTCATAGTTGATGACTATACAATTTTAAAAGTTAAAGTTATGAATGCTTACCTCTTTCTGACCCTTCACATTTGTCCTGTTTTCATTTAAGAGAAGCACATGTACTGCAAATCCCCATCCTTGTCTTCTTAGGAATACAAACATTGTTGAATTATTTCTTCCATACCTTCACAAAATATTGATATGTAATAAACCGACCATGTCCCTCATCACTTTCTGCATATTCTTTGTATAAGTTGTAGATTTCTCATCTTGAAAAATTATCTGGAATATGTATTGTCTCTCTATTTGGCATACACTCTCCATGCTTTGAAAATAAATATTTCATCCATGACATTACAGTATTTGATAATGGTCCAAACTGTCGTTTATGACGTACTTTTGAATAAAATGTGGGATTCTTTTCCAAAGTTTCTTGAATTCTCGAGAGATGAACATTCCCCATCGAATAAAACATTTTGAAAGTCTTTCTACAGATAAATAAAGGCCCAATATGATAATCATAACCTGACAATTTAGATTGCATGCACTCAACTAAATATGAATTTTTCATGCTTTTATTCATTGACAAATATCTCTTCCTTCTCTCTAATGCAAATTTGAAATCCATATGTTTCAAGCAATCTTTTTGACAACATTCACTTGAAATGAGAGTGCTGGTAGAACTTCTTCTCGTCAGATATTCTACTCTACCCATTTTATAACTAGAACATCTTACATTGACACGAAAAGGTCTGCTCCTACTCCTCGATACAATATTTCTTGGCAACATCTCCATCATTGAATTATCATTTTTATAAGCATTTTCATCATCATTAAGAGGAATTTTATCCACACTATGATCAGCTGTGCCTTCCAAATACTAAATTGGAGGATATTCTTCATCTTCCCTTTCTTCAGTGCTATTGTCATAGTCCTTAGAATTGGGACTATGTCGAAAATGTGATTGTTTACTTACTGAAAATGCTACATCCTGTCCTTTGTCACTGCTACCTTTATATTCATTAGGATTATGACTAAGTGCTTCATCATGTCCTTCACCACTACTGCTCTCATAGTCCATAGGATTAGGACTAAGAGGACACTGTGACACTCCATTCTTTTGAAATTTTCCATCATGCTCTTTATCACTATTGCTCTCATAGTCCATAGGATTAGGGCTAAGTGGACACTGAGACACTCCATTCTTTTGAAATTTGTCATCATGCTCTTCATCATTGTTGGTCTCATAGTCCATTGGATTAGGAATAAGAGGACACCGTGACACTCCATTCTTTTGAAATTTTTCATCACGCTCTTCATCATTACTTCTTTCATAGTCCATAGGATTAGGACTAAATGGACACCATGACACTTCATTCTATTGAAATTATTCATCATGCTCTTCATCACTACTGCTTTCATAGTCCATAGGATTAGGACTAGGTGGACATTTTGACACTCTATTCAGTTGAAATTCTTCATCACTATTGCTTTCATAGTCCATAAGATTAGGACTAAGAGGACACCATGAAACTCCATTCTTTTGAAATTCATCATCATGCTCTTCATCATTGTTGCTCTCATAGTCCATAGGATTAGGAATAAGAGGACACAGTGACACTCCATTCTTTTGAAATTTGTCATCATGCTTTTCATCACTACTACTCTCATAGTCCATAGGATTAGGACTAAGAGGACACCATGACACTCCATTCTTTTGAAATTCATTAGCATGCTCTTCATCACTGCTGCTCTCATAGTCCTTAGAATTAGGACTAAGTGGACACCGTGACACTCCATTCTTTTGAAATTCATCATCATGCTCTTCATCACTGTTGCTCTCATAATCCTTAGGATTAGGACTAAGTGGAATCCATGACTCTTTATTTATTTGAAAGTATTCATCCCCTCTTTCATCAGTGCTACTCTCATAGTCCTTAGGATTAGGACTAAGTGGAAGAATTTACTTTCTATTCATAGTGGAAGAATTTCTGTTATATTCATCAATATGATTAGAGTTGTTATGCGATGAAGACGTTGATGCTTTACAAAGCGAAACTTCACTATCAGGAGAATCCATCCCTTTCAAATAGAAGAGGTTGAATGATACAAATGCAGACTCTCCTAAAGATATTATATAGCTTAGCGAATGAAATTTTCCCTCCAAAAAGTTTTGCTAAAATATTTCCCTCCAAAAATTTCGTTTCATGTATTTCGTTTCATTATTTTATTCTACAATTTATTGAAAAATGTTAACTAAATTTTTTTATGAAATAAATCTTTAAATTTAAATTTGTAAACTAAAACTTTTACCTAAATTATTTTAATAGTTAAACTATATAATATTTACTAAACAATTGAATGTTTTATTTAATTTTTATAATACCTTCTAAAACAAATTAATCCCACATTCACTCCATTATAAAACAATTCTATAATATTCGCTTTATCATAGTTTCCTATATTGCCATAAAAAATTAACATGTTAATTTTTTTTTAAACAAATTAATCCCACATTAACCCTATGGTAAAACATCTCCATAATTTCACCTATATAATAAATTTCATTATCACTATTACTCACATCACATCAAGGTTTTCTGAGATTCATTAAAAGACTTGGAGCGAATTTGTGGAGTAGCTACATTGGTATCAACAACATATTCAACGGAGAATTCTCGCAATTGAAAGGTTAGTTAATTTTTTTCTTGCAAATTTTAATATTAAATAAGTTTAATGAAGTTTTTTTTCTAATTAAATTTTTTTGCGGACCAAATTTACCCACTACGTCCATAGTGGGCATGGTGGGCCCGGTAAAGCTCACGGCAGCCAAACGGGCCCGGTAATGCTCACCACAGCTAAACGGGCCCGTAGGTTAGGGGCGATGGGAATGGCTACTTGGCTCTCCGCCCCACCCCACCGGCCCGCAAGGTGACAGGTCGCTCGGGTGGTGAGCGATGTTGGGAATCGCTCGCCACCCTGCGGGCGGGCAGGCCGTCGGGGTGGTGCGAGCCGGGGTTGGGTGGGGGGCAGTGGTTGGGCTGCCAAGGTGGGCTAGGGGGCCGGACCCAACGGCCAGCTCGGTTGAGACATATTTTCATAGTGCGGTGGTAGGACAATGTATTTTTAATTTTTTTTTTTTTTTTAAATTGTTATGATTTATAAAATTAATTATCATTTATCATTTTCATTGTTAATTTAAGTTAGTATGTTTTTGTCATTTATTGATTTATGCATGTCTTTTTTTCAGGAAAATGGCATCAAAGAAGATTTCTGTGAATTTTTCTGGACCAATGAATCTTAAAGGTGGATCTTCAAAAAACATTGGTGAATGACCCCACTTGAGCTGATGGCTACAAATCTTTGAAGTGCCTCAAATGATAAGAAGATGATTTCATACTAGAAGAAATCAAAAGAAGTGAAACTTCCATCAAAATTCTGGTATGTGAAAGAAAGAGAAAGCCAATATGTGCAGATATATATATATGTTGATATACCTAATGATAATGGAAATTATGACTTGATGGGAAGAGTCATAGACATGTGTTTAGTACCGGACAGTGAAGTTGTTTACATACAAAACCGCCCAAGTCACATGAAAGGATTAAATACTAGCTATCGTATTCATTGTATGACATGAGAAAGGTATCTACAAACTTGTGTAAACAAATAGTAAATGAGATGAAACAAAATATCATAAGTATTGTTATTTATATTTGTGTTTTGCGTTCTTGTAACTGTCTCACTATATTTTTTTTACTTTGTTTTTATTGACATATGATATTTTGTTTAGCAGAATTTTGTTGAAATTTATTCAATTAGGCTGGGAGGCATTCATTTCATAGAGCATGATAATATGAAAGTTGTCAGCAGTTTCTACTAAGTGTCAGAAGAAGATATGATAAACAAGAAAAATGTAGTAATTCATGATACTAGAAAACTACATCCAAGGGATAAAAAAAAAACCCTATAGTGGATAAATATAGCAAGGGTAGACAAGTTACTTTTGAAGACGAGGAGGTTGAAACTAGAAGTGAAGAATATGTTGTCGTTACTGAGGATGACATTGGAATAGAGAAGAGCTGTAAAAGACCAAAAGTAACAATGCCCAAGAATAAATCTGTTACAGTTAATGATGAGAATGTTATGAAGAATAAAAGTAAAGTTGAACATTTTGAAGTAGTCATTACCAATAGTTAAGAACCTAGTGAAACTTCAAAAGAAAGCAGAGAAATCATTACACCAGGAGCTGATTTAGAAGACGACATTATCAAAACAAAACAAAATGCCATTCGATAGAACTTGACAAAGAGAAACTTAATTAAGGGTGTTCGTACATTTTAGCTTAATGTCAGACAAATCTATAAGGCAAGTGAAGGACAATGTCAATATTAAATCAAAAAGCCACACCATCTGCATGTTCACAACTTGAAGACATTGATAAGGTACAATCCATATGCTCATGTGGTTAATTATGTGCTTCTTGTTGATCCAATTCAAGTTCCAACCAAGAAGCATTTGATAAGTCAAAATGTTTTGAATACAATTATTATGTGCTTGGGGGGAATCATTTTGTAGAAGCTCAAAGACAATTAGAGGAGGAAAATGAGCAAAATGAAGCAAAAAATATTGTGGAAGAAGACAATAATAAAACTCTAGAGGACGAAGAGTTTGGATTACGTGACATTGTTGATTAAATTTAAGTTTTGCTTGGAAATCAAGCTCATTTTTTGTAACTATTAATTAGTTATACTTGTAATGTTTTGACTTTGACATTTTATGAGAAGAATAAGCACTCAATTAAGGTTTTTATGCGTTCAATATTTGTATTATGTGATTTTCGCATTAATTTTTATGTTAATCATTATTTTTTGAAAAAAAAAAAAGATTATTATTATTTTTTGACATGAATCCATAAAAAAAAGAAGAAGCTATTATTTAACTTTTTTTAGTTAAAATTTTCCTATAAAAATTGTGATTTTCACATGTCATCTGTAGCAAAAAATTACAAAAAAATTTCAAAACGTATAGTTTTTTAGTTATATTTATGTTTAAAATGGTTATTTTTTTGTCAATTGTTAGAAATTATTTTTTTTTAGAGACAATTATTTCATGTGGATTGAAATATTAATTAACGATGTATGTATAAATGTGTAGAATATCAAAAATTTAAAATATCAACCTCCTTCTTTAAATATGCAAAACAATAAAAACCTCACTACAAAAAAAAAATTAAATAAAAACAAGAAAATATGAAGAAGAAGACCACTTCAAAAATTATTAAATTTAGAAAATAATTATTTACATTTCATACATTAGAAAATTTAAAGTCAAAAACTAGGTCTTTTAAAAAAAGGGCCTGATGCAGAATTACCACTCTTTTAAATCAGCATGAAAATCAATACCATTCCAAAACGTAATGTACATAAAAAAATTTAAAAGGTCCAAAAAATATGCTCTAAAAAAACCATCTGTGCCCTGCATCACCCCTTTTAAAAATCAGGTCACTTTTTTGCTATCTCTATGAAACAGGTAACAATATCTATTTCCATTTCAAAGTTTACATTGTTTCATCTTATCATCCTCAATAAGGTGGGCAAACAGAGATAGTAAACAAATGTTTGGAAGGATATCTTCATTGCTTTATATCTGATAAACATACACAATGGGTCAAATGGTTGCCTCTAGCTGAATGATGGTATAACACTTCCTTCCATACTGCAACAAAAATGACCCCATTTATGGCACTTTATGGATATCATCCACCATCCATCACATCATATTTAAGAGAAAATTCTAGGGTGCAAGCAGTGGAAGATCACATCAAGCATCAACAACAAGTTCTCCAAATCTTAAAGGATAACCTCACCCTGATGCAGAATAGAATGAACAACAGGTAGATCAACATCGCAACAGAAGAAGTTTTGATGTAGGTGATTTGGTATTCCTATGGCTACAACCATATAAACAAATTTCCCTCAAGCAAGCTAAGAAGGATAATAAATTATCACTAAAGTACTATGGCATACAAATTGGAGCTTCCTACAGCTTCCCTAGTGCACCCAGTTTTCCATGTGTCATGCTTAAAGAAGGTTATAGGTGGCAAGCTCCCAGTTCAAACAATATTTTCAAAACTTGATGAGGAAGGAAAAATCATATTGGAACTTGAAGCAATCAAAGAAACAAGAACTCGATAGCTATGAAATCGATCAATTTCAGAGTGTCTCATAAAGTGGAAGAACTTACGTGTTGAAGATTCCACATGGGAGGATGAGAATTTTATACAGAAGCATCTGGAACTACTCAAGAGTTGAGGACAACACTTTTTTGAAGGAGAGGGGCATGTTAGGTCCCGATAATAATAGAGATTCCCCCATTACTATTGTCATTGTATCCTTTATTGTTATTGTTGTGCCCCTATTGTCCCCATATTGTTATTATTGTGCCCCATAGAAGCCCATTATTGTTATTTTTGTGTCCTTATATTATTATTGTTATGTCAACTTTGGTTATATTATGACCCTTTAGACTCCTATATATAGAAATGAGGTTTTGTCATTTGTATCATCCAAGAATTGTTCATTTGTGTAATGTAAAGGAGGTGAGTCTGATTTCTAAGTCACTGATCTATCTTTTCTATCTTTTTGTGAGCTGATTTCATAACATTTCATGTGAGGAGGAAAATGAAGGAAAATAATGGAAAATTAAGAAAACAAAGGCCCCATTCATAAAAAGGCTTATGAGAATTAGTTGGTATCCTTTTGTCAGTTCAAGTTTTGGAGCTCTCTCATTATTCTCTCTCTCACTCTTGGTCACTTAGATTTTTCTTGGAGCACTCTAGCTTTGGATCAAGGAAGAAAACACAAACAAAGGGAAAGGAAGGAAAGCAAGGATCAAGAAAGGAAGGAAGCTTCAATAGGAATACTTGCAAGTAACATATTGCATGTGTGATTTCCTAGCTAGTTTTGACATACATGGATTTTCATCTTGGTGTATGGTTCTCTTGTTGTGGGTGGCATGGTTTTTTTGGGTTATGATAGTGGTTTTCATCCCAACCTTTCCTTTCTCTAGATGCCATGGTGTGTTGGGATGTTTATCTCGGTTTTTAGCTTTATATTACCAGATAGATTTCAAAATCTGGGGCGAAGGTGGACTCAAGGTTCATTCCCAAAGGCCTAGGAATCCCTTGACCAGTTTTGGTGAGATACACAGTAAATCCTGAGAGAGAAGTCTCGGTTTAGGACCTAGTGATCAAGGTTTGGATTGCGGTAAAGCCTGAGAGGCTGGTCTCAATTGAGGGCCTAGTAATCTGAGATTGGATTGTGGTAAATCCTGAGAGACAAGGAGACAGAAAATTCCTCAAGGATAGTGATGGATTTCGGATGACATTCCAAGTTCGGTTCAGCTGTGATCGAAGCACCGATTTTGGTGTGATCAAGGTTTAGTGAGGGTCGAGGTGGTTTAACATCTAGATTCCCTTGGTTGTTTTTGGATTGGTTATCCATGAGATCCCACATTCATGCTTGGAATATGGCACGGGGGTGTCTCGCTGAAAGGAAGATTTGGTTTAGCCATGTCTATGGTCGGGTGGTACATGGAAGTCCCAAAATTGGTCGGATTTGTCTATGATTAATTAAAGATAAGTTCTCTTGTTTTTTTACTTGTTTATATGTCGATTTAATGCCTGTTATATCTCTGTTATTTATAGGTTTTTATGTTGGTTATAATCTTGGTTAATTGATTGATTCATGTCATGATTATCTCATGTATTTACTTGTAATTGTTAAATTGATGGATGTAAGACCTAATTGATGTTATAACAGTTTAATGGAGAAAGTGGTGATCCTTTTTATCATGTTTCATAAGAGTTTTCATTCATTGATGCTCTATCTTGTATCCTAGACCTGTAGGTTGCATTGATACCAAGTGTTTGACAAAATGTCAGTGCCGTTTGGGGATCATCAAGCCTAGTCCTAAGATTTATTTTTAGTTTATTATTCTTTTCATCATGTGTTTTAATGGATTCTAGAAGTTACAACAAGTTTTGGGAAGTGGCCGAAATTATGGGCTTGAAAAGTACCTTAAATTCCGCGGATGCTGGCACAGGTCTACTAGGAAAATTCCCTGGATGCAGGCATGCAGGCTTGTGAGAGCATCCAGAGGTCCCTAGATGCCAGCATGCCCATAGAATGAGAGTTTTCAGAGGTCAAGAGGTCTAAAAAATCAGTGGGACCCAGGGGCAAGATCCCTGAGTAGCTAGGATGCCTCATGGGAGTGTTATTGCTGATGTGTTTTCGTTGATTCAATTTCCTTAAGGTCACCGAGGAGGTTGAATCATATCATGGAAAGGCCAGGATAATCCCAACACATATAGGAAAGGCTGGGATAATCCCATGCGGCTTATGAGAATGGCCATCGAATGCAGTCAAGACGGTAGGTAAAGGAACGGCCGAAGGCGATCCAATAGCTTTCCAACATGACATCGACATGACGCACATGGAAGCCCCCTCATCAATAATGGTTCGAAAAATGTTGATTTTCCGTTATGTAGACTTTACTTGAAAATCCATGTGATGAGGGAGTCACTTTTTGACATTTAACATGTCAAAAGTGAGCACTAAATAATTAGCCGGATATACTGCCCCAATTGTGGAAAGTAAAGAACTTCTCTGAGCCGGACACGACTGGAGAACCTCTAAAGCGGACATAGCGCACGGACTCTGAGCCAGATCCTCCACAATGGATTAATTGTGGGCGGCCCTAGCATTAGGATTAATCGTCGCGCGTTTAGCGGAACCTTTCGGTATCCGTGGTATAGTCTCAATAGGGGGTTTCTCGATATGAAGGTCAGTACTTCCGGGAACAACCTTATCCTTGGAATTTTCAGCTTCACCGTAATCACGTGATCGACTAGCCATATGGATGTTAGAACCCATCATGAAAACATTCGAAGATTTTTCCCCTTCCTGGTTGCCCCCTGTGGAGGTTCCAGGGTTTGAACTCGTGCCAGCAAGAAGTTGTTGCCCTTGGGGAAAAGGGTTAGTTAACACAGCTTGGGAATAGGAAGTCCCTTGCTGCCCTAACAAGCGCTGAGCATCTTCAATCTTGGGGCAAAGATGAGTTAAATGGTCTCCACCGCATAACTTGCATGGAAACTTAACTTTCTTTTTCGACTCATTTCTACCCCCACCAGCATTATTGTCGGATTTGTTTGCATCAGGCTTCCCATCCTGGTTCTTTTTCTTACATCGTCCTTTCTTTTTCCCATTAGAATTTTGACTTCCTTTGGGATTATCCAATTGGACGACATTAATTGAAGAAGTTTGGGAAGCGAAAGGATTAGACGATGTGACTTGGTTGTTAGAATCAGTTTGTAAAGACAACTGCTGCAATTGATTCAACAAGTTCACCGTATTTGTGTCTACTGACCCAACAATACCATCCACGTGGGGACCAGGCTTCGGCTTAGCGACATCAACCTTAGATCTAGGAGCATCTGGCAAGTACTTTTGTAGGATCCCAGACTGAGAGTAGATCAGTTCTAATTGTTGGGCCCTAAAAATGGCTTGCTCCTCGGAATAGACCCCTGACATGGAGACATCCTTGGAGATCTCAGGTACCAAAGACTTCAAGAACCACTCAAGACAGTACTCTGAAGGGATTTCGGCTTTAATAAGCCTCTTTCTCCGTCTCCATTCCTGTATGTGATCGGAAATGTGAGTTGCCCTATCCTGACGAAAAGTAGCCAGCAGTTCAGTTCCGGCATCATACCGGACGGGAAACTGAAAATGGTTCAAGAAAATATTGGCTAAGTCGACGAATGATGAAAAGCTGCCCCTAGGCAACTCTATATACCACTTAGCTGCGTTTCCAGTTAAGGTGCATTGAAATAATCTCAACCTAACCAAATCATCGATCAGGGAATTCGATGAGCACCATAAGTGGAATGTGGTTACGTGGTCTCCCGGATCCTCTCCACTTTTCCCTTCGAATTTTGGAATATCCGAAGGGAGTTTATTCGGGACCAGAGGCCAAGCCGGATTATACTTGATTGGGTCATTAGTTAACTTAGTGAGGTCTGGCAAGTTTAACGTTGCCAGAAATGGAAGTCTAGGCGGGGCTTGGGGATTCCTCCCTGACTGGGCGGCAGTCCCGAAGCTCTGAAAAGATTGGCTTGGATTTTGGGAGGCACCAGGCTGCCCGAAGTAACCAGTAGAACTCGCCGAGCCAAAAGGGAGGCCTTGTGACCCAGAAAATCTCGGAGTTTGACCAACTTCGGCCGTATATCCACTATACCCTGCAAAGTTTCCTCCTAAAGGATTGTAAGGATTTGACAACCCCTGATATGGATTCCAAGCCGAATCTAGGGGAGGAATGCTTTGGAATGAACTAACCGTGGTATACGGCCTGTTCCCATATTGGCCGAGGAATGGATTCACAGTTCCGGCACTACTGAGCCCAGGGTTATTCCAACCTTGGAAAGGATTGCTGCTTTGTCCTACTGAAGAAAAAGGCATAGATCCTACCATAGGGTTGGAATGTGGTATATGACCACTTCCAAATGGAAAACCTTGGAACGAAGCCGACCCACTCATCATGGATGTGGCGGCCCCGAACGGAGCTGAAGGAATGCCTGATCAATGGGCGCCAAATGGGAAGTACCCATAACTGAAAGCATTTTCTTGGGAATTTCCACTCGTGGACGGAATGGAGGTAGACCCAACAACGTACGTGCTAGTAGAAGATCCGAATAAAGAGATGGAGGGGATGGAAACAGTTCCACCTCCTTGCACAGATATAGGAGTCTGTGTAGTCGTAGCACTAGTATAAGCCATGCTTCCCATAGTGGTCGTCGAAGGTAAGCACGTAGCATAACCTCGACTTGATGGTCTTTGTGACGGATTTCCAACGTATTGCAATACGTGTGGATGACTTGATGGTAGGGGAGAAATCGGAGCCACTAACGACTCTGAAAGTTCTTCCACCTCAATACTATCCTCCACTTGTAAGTGAACTTGAGAAGGAACTGGTATGTTCCTTTCTTGTTCTATGGAAGTACCAGGCCTTGCTTCAATATTATTGCCCCCGAGGGGAGGATCAATCCCCGATGCATCAATTGCAGTGGGATGAAACCCACCGGTATTATTACTACGCCTTCTCCGAGAAGGCTCTGAACTTGGTGGCGAGAGACCACGAAGTCTTCAAGACTGTCTGGGAGATCGTTCAGCCACTTTGAACTCTTTGTTTAAAATCTAACTAAAGACTCAAAAAAATTTAAAGCTAGGCCGACTAAGAGCACAAAGCACCCACTAAGAAGTCCCTAAAGATACAGCCAATCAAAACAACTTCCTAGTATTTCCCCTCCTGGTGATTAGGACCGGACACCAAAATACGAGAAAGTGGAAATTAAAGGGCCTTCCGAAGATAGTCTGAGATGATGAGGGGCCAAGCCTATCAGCGAAGGTATCAGAGGAAGTTACGTTGACCTCCTAACAACAGTCTGCACTAGTGCAAGCCCCCAAGCTTCACGAGGGTGCCCTCCAGTAGTGCTGTTGAGAGTGATACAATGTCGACTTCAGGTGCCACGGGATTCCCCTCCGCAACCACCTATGTAGTTTCCTAGGAGTGGCAACTAAGGACACCAAATCATCACAGAAGCCACGCGGAACAGTTGTGAGGTAATTTAGGACAAGTAGGAGAGGGGGTATCTCTCTTCCCTGTCTTCATAGATCCTCGTGCTTAACTCCCAGATCCGGATCTTTCCTGGTCTTCCTAACGCTATTGGATTTTCTCTCTTTAATCAGACTCCTATGTTTTGACATTTAATATGGCCTTGGAGAGTTAACTCTCCACTCACCTATTCCAAGGCCCTAAAATCCCAAAACTTGTTTGTGTATTTAACTAAAAAAAAAATTCTAGTTGATTTTAATTAGCGCTTGATTTTAAGGGCTGTTCTTTAAGTCAAAGGATGATGGAAGTGAAACTAGTGGTGTTTTTTCGACGAAAAGAAATTAATAAAACTTAACTATATGCATATGCACTTTTTCATTGTTTTTCGATGAAAAGTAATCTCTACAGGGTTCAGAAGGAAACTTCTAATGAAACAAACTTTTTTTTTTTTCTATTCATTCACACTTCACACTCAAAAGTTAAGAAAACTATTTTATGCCTAAAGAGATGCAAATCTATCCTAATGCAAGACTAAATGCTTGATGCAAGATTGAAAACTACTTTAACAAGAAATGAAAGTTGTTTTGTTTATCAAATTTTCTTTTGCCACTTACAATATTTAGATGGAATATAAGACTACAATTCATCTAAATACTAAAAGCAAAACTCAAGATACCCTAAAACACTTTCATTCGCCAAAAGGAATCTAAATGAAAATCAAATTCAAGAAAGCAAAACAAAAACTTTTCAAAAAGTTCACTTCAAAGTAGGAATAAAAAAGTCTTTTTGAAAAATGCTCTCAACAAAAACTGACACTTCGCGATTGAAACAACAAGCAAGAAACACTTTTTGCAAGTTGACACCCAACAAAGAATGAAAACTCAACAAAAAACAAATCTGTTTAAAAAGGCTTTTTGACAATTGAAGGCAGCAAGGAAAGCTTTGGTAACAAAGACCAAAAAAGATCAAAAAGACAGTTTCAAGAAAGTATCAAAAGACAACTTTGATGAAACAAAGAAGTAAATGGTCATAAAAATTGATTTCATTAAGCAAACAAAAAGTCACCAAGAAGCAAAGTTGAACACAAAGATTGATAACAATCTTTCTACTCTGATCACTCAGAGCAGCCAAGATTCCAATCAAGAAATCTTGCGTGTCTTTTGCAAAAAGATGATGACACTTGCAAACACAAAACAAGACCAAAACTCCTTATAATTAGAGAGAAATCCGAGTAAGGATGCTTGCTGTAAAACAGAGAACTGATAATGACAAAGATGACTGTCTCAAACCGACTGAAAACACCAGACAAACTCCAGAGACAAAAAGATTTATAAATCCTGAAAGTTGCCAGGTATACACGACTGTACTTAGTGCAGACTGCGTGTATACGCGACTGTTTCTGAGGAAACCTACGCATACGCGGGTTTACTTCAGACAACAAGCGTTTATACGCTTCTGTAACTAAACAAAATAGCGTATATCTAATATTTCAGGAAAAATAAAAAATAGACTCAAGAAACTGGTAAAACTCAGAAGTCAAAAACAAACCAAACAATAACAATAAACCAGCAAGCAACTGAGCCCTGATAGGCTTGAAAAACACCCAAACTAGGAACAACAAGAGTGTTGTCCCCAGTGGAATCGCCAATTCTGTTGAGGGATTTTATCCCCTAAGGCTTTTGGGTGGAAGCCTAGCAGACTGAAAGTTGTCTAAACCAAGAAACATGCACACACACAGCCATTATGCTAGAAAAAGCTATTTCTAAAGTAAGAAGGACATACCTCAGGTCCTACGTTTGGGTAGTTCCTCAAGGGTCCAAACCCTTCTTCACGTCCCTTTCGCTCCTTTGCCCTGCAAAACCAACAATTCCAAAGAATGCAGCAGTATATGGACAAAGATTTATACAAAAATCATCTTTATGTTATACAAGAAAGGAGTTAGTTATAAACTTTTAGACATCCATTCATACATGAAATTCAAACATGAACATCATTAACATAAAGAAGAAGCATATCGGGAACAAGACGTGTTTCTTTATTAGACAAATAGAAAGTACAACAAAGAGTAATATCACCTGAGCAACCTCTGCAGGCTCAAAGCTCAGCCTCCTTCTGGATCCGTCCCGCCTCAAGCCTCTAGTAGATCTCCTTCCAATACTCACTCCAAGATGTC
>APFE030319483.1:34755-51479 GCA_000404065.3 Pinus taeda
TTTATGGGATATTCAGGTGCTATGTAATCGTTTGATTGTTAGTGAATGCAGGTTTCGAAGTGAAGGAGGAGCTCATCCGGATCGACGAGGCTGGACTACTACAACAGCGTTGGACTACAGGTAGGATCAAAAAACTTGATTTCTCGTGTGATAAATGCATGTTTAGAGAAGGATTGCTCTTAATTGTCTTGTTTGTCACTAGAAATTCTTAGGCTTCTAGGGAGGTTGGTTTTGTCCGCAAGATTAACTCTTTCCGCATGACAATGTGGTAGACAATTTATCTTTTATATAGATTGCAATAAAATTGAATAATGAGTGGGACAAAGTCAATCTCCCATAATCAAGTTTCAGGGGGGATTGTTAGAGTTGTTCTAGTAAACTTGATTCGATGAAGATATTGGTGGTATTATGGGTCCAGGTATATGAACATCCATGGTTTTTTTCCATGGTATTCATCTCCAATGAAGACTATTTAAATATTGGGAAGATTAAAAGAAAATTGTCGAGATGACCACTCAGAATACAACAGTGTCTTTAGACACCACCACTATCTTTGAATGCTCTTTGATCCTAACAACTTCTTAATATTTTACCAAAAATTAAATTTTATTATTTTTTATTAATATTTAATATTATTTATCTGCAATATAATTCATTCATATCTTATTCTTTAATGTTTTTTTGGATTCTCCAATATCACAACCACTACATGTATTACTCACCCCTCATTGTACAACTACCACGAAAAACAAGGAGTTTTTCACTGCACGCAAATATTTGAACGACCTTTGGATCTTTATAATAATGCGCAAAACATTTAGTAAAGTACACACAAAGCAAAGGAACGAAAAACAAACGAAGGACATTCCTATATATATAGGACACTGGAAAAGAGACCTTCATATACAGAGCATATGCCTTCACCCACTTTTCTGTAATAATTGGCCTCATATATTATCGCCTGATGTATAGTTCATCCGAGTGTAGTTCAGGTCATTAGTCTTATCGAGTCTTCTGAATAAAATATACTTATACCATGCTAAACTTCAGTAGTTGAGATCACCTGTCAGACCATATTAAAATTCTACTAATATATTGGTTGATTGTGCCTTCTTTGTATTGTATGTGTAGATTTTACTAGAGAAGGAAGAGGATAAGGACATTGAAAGAAATGATCCGCCTGGTCTTATATATGTGTCGCGTGAGAAAGGGACCTAGAATTCCGCAGTTAAAAAATTAACATATTATTTATTTTTTCCAATTCAAAATTCTTAAAAAATTGATTTAAAAAAAAAAAAAAATTTAAAATGGAATTGATGGTAACATTCAAAATATTTAAAAGAATCATTATATCTTTCTCACACCTATATTTTTATTTACTTATTTCCAATATTAATTTTATATATAGATATAAGTATTTCAAAAATAATAAAGGATAAAATGCATTAAATTTGTTAGTATCATTGAGTGAGAAAACATCATAAAATCTATTAACATGAATAATGAACCTCAAATTTGAAGTTGAATGTAAAGAATGAGACACTCCATATTAAATCTATGTGATTTCCACGTACCAAGAAATTTATGTCTCAATCCCTATTCCTATCATATCCAAATTTATTTAACAATAAGTATGTGTATATTATCTTTAGTATAGAAAATACAAAATGAATCCCTCTAATTTAAATTCTGCCCCAAGATCTTCTATTTTGCAGTGGACCATAATAGCTAGAGTCCAACTTAATAATTACTATCATTCAAAAAAAAATTAGAAAAAAAAAATGTTTTGAATTTTTTTAAAATATTAAACTTATCTTTTTCTGGAAATTATAATAAGAAACTTATTATTTTACCTTTTTCTGCAATGTTATAATAAGGAAATTATATTTTTTTAATAAGAAACTTAATATTATTTAATTGCAAACTTTTAATATAATAAATTTGAAGGAGTAACTACAACTATTTTAATATAACATTTTATATTTTTTAAATATAGAAATTATGGGTTTTCATATTTTTTTAATATAAAAATTTTCAATCAATATTTAAAAAAAAAGCTACTAACTGCAACAACACTTTTAGTATGGAATTTTTATAATTTTTTATTATAAAATTTATATTTTTTATAGAGAAATGATCGTTTTTTATATTTTAATAAAAATTATACTTTCCTAATAAAAGACCTAATATTATTTAAGTGCAACTTTTAATTATATATTTTTTATAATTTTTTAACGTAAATACTATAATTCTCAATATAAAACTTTTGTTAAAAAAATCCGTATCATATCAAATTGAACGGGGCGAGCTTTAATATCAACTTTTTAAATATATATATTTTATAATTTTTTAACGTAAATACTATAATTCTCAATATAAAACTTTTGTTAAAAAAATCCGTACTTTTACACTAATCGAACCGTATGGGCGATTTTTCGAATTTTGTTGCACACGACGGGCGAGCTTTGTAACTATGCTGGTAATACTTTTCATATCCTCTGTTCTAGTTACCAACCAGTCATTAATAAGTTTAGAAATAATATATCGTTCAGATCATCAAATATTACAGGATGTAATGTGTAAGGTTGGCAGAGTCTATGGAGAAATGAGCAATGCTCCCTTCACTATCACTCTTGATTGTGACATGTATAACAACCATTGTGAAGTACCTCGTCAAGCCATGTGCTTTTTCTTGGATATTAAAGCAGGTCACCAGTTTTCTATGTCCAATTTCCTCAAACCTTGCATGGAATCACGAAGAGTAATCTCTATGCAAATAAGCTCATTGACGATTTTACACGTGAGCATATACAACTTTGACATCTGTGAATTCGTGCGGAAATTTATATATAAATACCTATATAATCCGACCTGTCAATATTCATTTGTAGATAGAATAAAATGGAATGGATGGAATTCAAGGTCTACCGTATTGAGGTGACAGAAATTTGAAGACTCTATTAAAGAGATTGATTATTCCATTACTGAAATATCATTATACATTAGCAGGTGAATCAAGAATGAATTTTGTTGACTGAAATTGTTGTTTTATCGACTCTTTCCGACACACATTAAACTTGTTGATGGGAATAGTGGTCGGCGCTGTCATGATTAATGTTCTAACACTTCTCTTTAATCAGGATGACCTAAACTTTAACTTGCTTACTGGTCTAAGTCTCAGCTAGCCTTAAAACATTTCATTTTTATCTTCTTGCTAAAGGGTCCATGCTTTTTCATTTGCTTGTGTAGTTTCATTTGCACCTTTCTTGCTTTCAATATGAGCTTCTTCTACTCCTTTTTTAAGTACTTAACATCAACAACCTCTTCTAGATTGGGATGCAAGGCAACATCCCAAACAAGGTAATCTAATTCATGCTCTCCCCACTTTCCATGAGAAGGAGCCTTGTAAAGTATGCGACCAAATTCCTCTTCATCCACCAAAATGCACTCATATTTGAACATGAGTGGCCTCTGAAAAACATCCATGGTCATATCTTCCATTGTCATAGCCATCTCAAAAGCAGTTTTAATCAAATTTCTAACAATTTGGTTTCAGGAGAAACAATATTTTCTATCAGTGATTGCAGTAATATGTGGAATAGACTCTAGCTCTTGATATGCATGATCATCAATAAAATCATTTAGTTTATTGAATAATTCTCGTGACTCAAAAATACTACCATAATAGAAAATATTACTGGGCCCAAAAATACTTCCAAATGGACTCTCTAAAAAAGAATTATAAAGAATATCACTATCAACATTATTCCACTCATTTCTCATCTTCCTAATACACGTCCACGAGCTGCAATCTTCCTCAACCAATATACAAACTAGGCTCTTCACACAGAGATTGGCAACATCTCTCTTGCAATAACACTGTGTCATGCTCAACCTCACCACACAGACTTCGCTTCACATGAACAAACTACTCAAACCCAAAACAAAGACGCCTTTCAAAAGATTGACACTCTTCTACACATGCACCAGTCACACGCTACAACTCCACACTCACCCGATCAGCTCCCACGGTCAACCCTCGAGCTAAATCTCCACATTCAACTCTCAACTTGGCCTTATACACACATCCTTCATTAAGCTCTTGTAGTTTAATAGAAATCACTTGGGGTACCCAACTTTCTCGATTCTCAGGCTGGATTCATCCACGTTTCAGGAACTCTCACTTCCTTGCAGCCACTCCACAGGATTTCAATACACAAGAATTTCAATACACGTCCACACAAAGCAGACTCGTGTTCATTCAAAGGATTTCAATACTTCCTTTTTTATCAATAGAATATATGTCCACACGACCAACAAACATAAAAAATGGCCCAATATAATTCCTTAAAACTTTATTTTAAAGCAAAGACTTCAAAAACATTTTTTATTTTAACTTTAGAAGCAAAGGTTCTATTGGGGCTTGGCTCCTTCGACGATGTGTAGAATCCATACACTTTACCATTCTAATGATATACCGTTTATACTTTGCACACGACTCAGCTTTAGGGCAGCCACAACAGTGGTCACTTTACGGCACTCAAGAACAACAATCATAAATTGCAAATTGTTCCACAGGACAAACTCCATTGCATTGCAATCTTTCTCTCACAACCTCTACTGAGCATAGACACACATAATCAACATTGTCTAGCATTGAATGCTCCAGCACTGACTTTGATTTATGGCTTCACACTCAACCTTCACACGCACATTAGCTCTTCCATTAGAACATCGAGCCTTTAGCTCTTCACTACACCAAGCCCACTCGACTATGGACTCACACATTCACAACTCACTCACTAGCTCCCCACTTGCACATTTCCTTAGTGCAACTGATGTGAAAAAAGTTCCTTCTACATATTAATTACTCCAAAAGACTTGGAATATAAAGATATCCATGAGCATAAAAATATATATTAAAAATGTATGAATAAGAATAATTTTACAATGAGAACGAGAGGCTTGCTTATATATCAAGCATGTGTCTCTTCATGGAGAGTCATGTCTCATTTAGACATGACTCTTCAACCTAATTACTAATTAACTAATAATTATTTATGGTTATTCTCATTTACATTATTTTAGATTATTTCTTATATATTTATTCGTAACATTGCCTTCCTTCTCAGAAATCTTTGTCCTCAAAGCTTGTTAATGAAAAATGCTTGATCTATTTTTCAGCTTCAAATGTATTTCTATTTCGGAATTGTCATCTTTGTTGATGCATGTTGATATGATCTTCTAAGTGAGAAACAAAATTGTTGCACTGAGAAGGGATCAGGTCATCCTAGATTAATATTCGGTGTAATATTTTGATCACTGGAATTTTGCAACAACTTGTCATCATAGCACTGGATTGAGGTTACATCACTATTCTTTGAAATACCAATTTGTTGTTTCTGTTTGGAATGATCCCAATACATAGCATGGTTGAGTTGTCTACTCTCATGATTCAGATGTCAATAGGGAACTTTTTTGGTTTGACTTTCCCTTATTAAGTGTGTGATTTTTTTTTTTTTTTCTTCCTTCAGGTGACGATGTTGTTGAGTTGGTTACAAAACATTCACTTGAGAGGTTCATTATCTGAACTGCAACATCTAAGTGCGTCATTTCTTCAATTGACTTATCTTCTTGAGTTGTCATATTCACTAGATCTTCTTGAGTTCTCATACTCTTAGCCTAATTCATAGAAGCCATATCCGAAACCTCAGATCTGATACCATGACAGAAATTATGAAGACTCATCGAATGAGCTTAATTATTTCATTACTAAATATAACTATTTATACATACATTAGCAGGAGAATCAATATTAATCTCCTCCAATTGAAACTGATGTCTTACTGACTCCTGCTGACTCACATTAAACTCACTAATGGGGAACAATGGTTGGCATGGTTAGCACCGTTGTGATTAATGTTCTAACATTAAGGAACATGATGCATTCATGTTGGAAAATTACTCCCATCTACTCCATTAATCAACTGACAAAAACCATTCTCTAAGGTACACAAACAAAGTAAAAAAGGAGATCTTAATTGTAGGTTACAAATTTTGTTTTGCAAGCCATAAGGATGAGTTCTCCATTCCCATGTACAAGTCCTCTACATCTGTAAGACACCAAACATTTAATAACAAAGGAAAATCATGGCAAAGATGGTAAATGAAAATTACCAAGTTGTACTCGCAAAACATGCCCCATACTTTGTTTTAATCTTATTTAAAATTTATTACATGAATGTATGCTTGAATATTATGCAAAAATAGTTTAGTTTTTCATAAGTTTTACATGGGTCGAAGGTATTCACAAAATCATGGAGGAAATTGTGATGGGTTGGTAAAAACAAACATTTACACGTTGTAACAGTGGGTTCATACATAGAAAAACTAGGAAGTAGTCAAATGTGAAAATTTTCCATCCTTCACTGTAGTGAATGAGATGAAGTCTCAGTTTTTAGCTTTGTAATTGTTTTTTTCCTCCCGTAAAATCTTAATACAAAGAATTTGGTTTGCAAACTCAATCGTAGAGTCATTTTTCAATTCTATCACATAATACTCTCTTTAATCTACTTTACTTTGTTGCTTTTTGTTGTAACTGTGTTGCTACTATGTGTTTTTGCTATTTGTGTTTTACAGAGCATGTTCAAAAAGAAAATTTGGGAACTAATTTTTATTGCAAGGAATTTTGGTGTCAAAAGTTGTTTTGTAGGCAGATTTACCAAAATATATTTGCAAGCAATAAGTTTTTTCTTTTTCTTTTGATAGTTAAATATGGAAGCAACCTCAAGCACAATCTTGACCATCCCTTAAATATCCCAGTTCAATGGAAACAATTATGGCTATTGTGCTATCACCATGAAGACTCTATTTTGTTCTCAAGATATTTGGGATTTGGTGGAGAATGGATTCCTAGAACTAGCAGATATAGCAACATACAATGCTTTGACATAAGTACAAAATGATTTGTTGAGATACAATAGGAATAAGGATTCAAAATCCCTCTTTTACATCTTTCAAGATGTGAATGAGAGCATATTTCCAAGGATTGCAACAACAACAAAGTCCAAACAAGCATGGGATATTCTTCAAAGAGCCCATCAAGGCATGGAAAAAGTAAAGACAATAAAACTATAAATGCTAAGGAGAGACTTTGGGACAATTTGTATGAAAGAGTTTGAAAATATAAACTCATTTATCACACAAGTAATTAGATTGGTTACTCAAATCAAGTCTCTTGGTGAGACACTTGAAGAAAGGAGGATAGTTGAGAAAATTTTAAGAAATTTGCCATTAAGAATTGAACCGTTTGTTTGACCATAGAGGAGACAAAGGATCTCTCACAATTTTCAGTGGATGAACTTCAAGTATCACTAATTTATCATGAGCATAGGTTAAATAGAATATAAAATTCTTCATTGGAGTATGCCTTCAAGACACAAGTCTCAATTGGTCAAGGTAGAGGCAGAGGAATATCAAATGCAAGAGGAAGAGCAAGAAGTCCACACAGAGGTTGAAGAGGCAACCCTTAAAGCTCAAGTGCAAGAGCCAGCAATCAAAATCCAAGTCAAGGTCTAAGCCAAAATAAAGCACATGGTAAGAGGTATGATAAATCTCAAGTTCAATGTCATTATTGTAAGAAGTATAGACAAATGCTAATGAATGCAGGAAGAAGGAACATGATCTTAGTAACAAACCAAATGAAAATTTCACAAAGGAAAATCATAACGAAGAAAATATGTTTTTATCTTGAAATGTAGCATAAGAGAAGTAGAAATATGTATGGTTTTTAAATTCAAGGTGCAACAACCACATGATAGGGAACATAGAATTTTTTTCCAATCTATATGAAAGTGTGAAATATGAAGTGACATTAGGGATTGATAATAAAGTGTCTATTATTGGAAAAGGAAGAGTTAACATTCTAATAAAGAAGGGGGAGAAAAAATATATTTCAGATGTATATTTTGTCCCCTGGTTTGAAGCACAATTTGATAAGCATTGGATAACTCATGGAAAAGGGCTACAATGCCTTTTTCAAACATGGTGAATGCACAATATTGGATAAATTTCCATGTAAAAAGTTGATTACAAAAGTGCAAATGGAAAGCAATATAATGTTTCCCTTGAAGATAACACTAGATTTTAATGAAGAAGGTGCACAAGAAAAAATGTCAATGGATTCATAAGATGAAAGGAAGATAGTTGCTGTTACACAAACAAATTTCAAATAGAGGTCAAGGATGAAAACTTGTTATGACATTTGGTTATCTTAATTTTGGAGGTTTAAATTTGCTGCATAAGAAAGGAATGGTGAAGGAATTTCCATTCGTAGAAAAACTAGACAACTTTGTGCAGGATGCGTCTTGGGAAAACGACACAGAGAATCATTTCTAGCAGGAAAGTCAATAAGAGAGAAGACACCCTTCAATATTGTCCATTCAGATTTATGTGGAACAATGCAAACACCATTTATTAGTGGCAACTTTTATTTCTTAACATTCATAGATGATTATACAAGGAGGACATGGATCTAATTCTTAAGGCAGAAGAGTGAAGTGTTTGATCTCTTAAGTCAATAAAAAGTTCTTGTTGAGAAGCAAAGTGGAAACTACATCAATTTTTTGAGAACCGAAAGAGGTGGAGAAATCATCTCAAATGACTTCCTATGTTTCTATAGGGAGCATGATATTTACAAACAATTTACAACAAGGTATACACCTCAACAAAATGGTGTTGCAGAAAGGAAAAATAAGACCATTATAAATGGCAAGGAGTATGTTGAAGGAAAAACATTTTCCAAATGACTATTGGGGTGAAGTTGTCTTATGCACAACATTTATTATAAACATTTGTCCAACCAAAAGTGTCAAGAATATGATTCATGAAGAATGATGGAGTCGAAGAAAACATAGTGTCACTCACATGAGAGTATTTGGATGTGTGGCTTAAGCACATGTACCGGATGCATTAAGGAAGAATTTGGAGAGAAAGGGGGATAAATTCATATTTGTTGGATACAATGATGAATCAAAATAATGCAAGATCTACAATTCATTAACCAAGAAGGCCATAATAATTAGAGATGTGCATTTCATAGAAGAGAAAACATGGGATGGAAGTTTGGAGAAGAAAATCAATGTAAAAGCAAGTTTACTACAAGAAGACAAAGAGGAATTGAAAACAACAAGTAATTCCTCATTAGTGACTCCTACACCTATTCAAGCTCAAAAAAGAAGTTATCAAGTGACACCATCAATAAGAAATAATATAGTGTCACACAATCAAGCAAATACTACTCTAAGTTCATCGCAGAGACCCACAACATTGTCTTCTCCAAGCATGACATCAAGTGACATGTCAAGTTCATCTTCTGCAAGCATGAGAAGAAAAAAAATTAGAAATTGATAGTAGTGCAGGCCTTAATTATTTATTTTCACTATTTTGTCATGTCGATGATCCAATTTATTTTGAAGATGTTGTCAAAGAAGAAAATGAGTTGCAATAATGAATGAAGAAATGGAAGCAATAGAATGGAATGACATATGGGAGTTCGTGGAGCTTTTGGAAGAAAAGGAAGTCATATGTGTCAAGTGGGTCTATAAGACTAAAGACAATGTTATAGAAAATATAGAAAGGCATAAAGAAATACTAGTCTTCGAAGGATACAAGAAGCAACAAAAAAGAGATTACGTAGAGACAATTGCACCAGTCGTAAGAATGGAGAAATTACACAGTGTTCTCAATAACTACACAACATAGACAGAAGGTATACCAAATGGATGTGAAGTTGGAATTCTTGAATGGAGTGCTAAAAGAGGAAGTATATGTGGCAGAACCACTAGGTTATGAGGTTCAAAGCCAAGAATAAAAAAGTGTATAAACTGAAAAAATCTCTTTATGGGCTAAAGCAAGCACCATGCACATGGTATAACAAAAAAAGACGCATACTTGTTCGAAAATGGGTTTGAAAAATGTGATGCTACATCTACTCTCTACATCAAATATATTGAAAATAAGCTTCTTATTGTGTAGATGATTTGATTTTCACTAGGAGTAATGACCTCGTCATCGCTGATTTCAAAGAAGTCATGAAAAGTGAGTTTGAAATGACAGATTTTGGGTTGTTAAGATATTGTTTAGGCATAGGAGTGAAGAAAACATAAAATGAGATCTTTATTTCTCAAAAAAAGTATGTTGTAGACATTTTGAAGAGATTTAATGTGCAAGACAACAAGACTACGCCAACTGTAACTAACATGGGGTTGAAATTAAGCAAAGAAGATTATAACAACAAAGAAAACTATAACAATAATGTTAATCTGACATTATACAAATGTATGGTTGGAAGATTGATGTATTTAACAACAATTAGGTCTGATTTAATGTATGGAGTGAGATTGGTGTCAAGATTCATGGAGACACCAAAAGAAACACATTGACAAGAAACCAATTGAATAGTAAGGTATGTTAATGGGACAAAGGAATATGGCATTTTCTACACCATAGCAAGTGATTTCAAGTCGTTTGGCTACACTGGCAATGACTGGGCAGGAAGTGTTGATGATAGAAAGAGCACATTAGGATATGTTTCTCATATGGGTTTGGGAGCCATTTCATGGGCTTACAAGAAGTATCCAGTAGTGTCATTGTCGACAACAAAAATTGAATATGTCAGTGCAACAATAAAAACATGTCAAGTAGTTTGGATGAGAAGAATGTTGAAAGATTTATGGCAGGAACAAGAGGGAGTGAAAAATATCTACCACGACAACAATTCTGCAATAAAGAATTATGTTTTCTACAAAATGAGCAAACACATTGACACTAAGTATCATTTCATTAGAGTTGATTAACAATGGAGAAATTGTTTTGCAGCACTTTAGGACATAGGACTAATTCACAAACATCTTCACAAAGCCATTTGCAAGGGATAATTTTGTCGATCTAAGAGATTTTTTAGGCATAATGCATATCGGTGGTTGTGACTAAGGGGGAGTGTTGGAAAATTACTACGAACCACCACATTAAACAACTAACAACAACCATTCGCCGAAGCACACAGACAAATGAAGCATGGATATTTTACAACGCAACATATGGAAATTCAAAATAATATTACAAAACATGCCAGCCATACCTTGTTTTAATCTTAGTCTTGTCAGATTTATTACATGAATGTATGTTTGAATATTGTGAAAAGATAGTTTAGTTGTTCATAATTTTTATAGGGGTCAAAGCTTTGGAGGCAGGAGGAAAAAATCATGGAGGAAATTTTGTTGGGTTGATGAAAACAAAAATTTACTTGTTGTTACAGTTTGTTACTACACATAAAAACTAGAGAGTAGTAAAATGTTAAAAATTTTCATCTTTCATTCCAATGAATTAGATGAAGTCCTAGAGGAAAAAATCATGGAGGAAATTTTGTTGGGTTGATGAAAACAAAAATTTACTTCTTGTTACAATGTGTTACTACACAGAAAAACTAGAGAGTAGTAAAATGTTAAAAATTTTCATCTTTCACTCCAATGAATTAGATGAAGTCCCAATTTTTAGCTTTGTAATTATTTGTTTTCTTCCCGTAAAATATTAATACAAATTATTTTGATTGCACACTTAATTAGAGAGTCATTTTTTAGTTCTACCGTACAACTATGTTTTAAGTTGTTACTATGTCTTGTAATTGTTTGTTTTTACTATGCATAAATTTATGGGTTTTACCTTCTTCCTTAAAAAAAACAATTCATTATAGGGATGCCTTATGAGGAAGTGAAAAACAACACATATCCTTAAAATATCATCAAATTGCATGCTCCATTATTTGTATAAAAGATAGAAGAAAGACACAATAAATTCATTGAAGATGTTAAATGATGTGATAGATATTGCAAATTACACATACGGGAACAACACCCTATGGGGAAAGGAAGAAAAATTCCAACTTCCATTGTTAATTTTTAATCATATAAAGTGATGAGATACTAAGAGATTGAATGTTAAAATTACTACTTTCCCTTTGCAGGTTGGCATGATTTATCACTGTGTTGTTGAGGATGCAGTGATAGGAATTGTTATATAGTGTAGAGGATGAAAACCTATATACTACAATATAGGGAAAAAGGAATTTTTAGGGTGCACTTCAAATAATTTGATTGATACACTAATTCAATAGAAGAGGTGATCTGTTGACTTCCTTGAACTATTCATGAGCATGTTTTTCCATTATGTGCAAGGGATTTGATGAACACCAATATCCCAATGAATGTGTTATAGTTTATATTTCCTATGGTCTATTTCTGCCATGTATATATTATGTGATAGTTTAATTCCTAGTGTTTACATGCTCCATGGTATATCATTGTTTCCAAAGGTATTTTGCATCAAATGCACAAAATTTCGAAATACTCTTTTTTAAAGAATCGTTCAACATTGATTTTATTTTCATATTCACCAAGATGAGAAATTAATATAGCCTTCATCACTTAGTTAGAAGGTAAGGAATGTTTCTCACCCAATCTCAAAGTAATGTAACCTTCATTTCTTTCCTACCTTAGTAGGAAGATGAAAGAAAAATAGATTATTTGTTAATGTTTTAAGAAAGCAGAGGTTTGTCTCTTATTTCATAATATCAGATTATGTATTTCATCTTTTCACATGTTTATTATTGTGATTGATGTAGTTTCATTCAATCATGCTGCTGTCTCTCCTGTTATCCCCAGGTTGTTCCCTATGACTCCCAAGGGAATACGGTCGGGGTAACCACTAACCAATCTTTGGACTACAGCTTCTAGCCAGTTGTAACCAGAGAGGGCTCTCTCTGTAAGGTTTGTCACTGTTTTAGTGAAGTTTTAGGCTAGTTATGAAGTGAATGTTTGGTTGTTTTTTTTTTATGTTTGGTTGGGAGGATGCTTCTGATAGTGTTAGAGTCTGTCTGCAGGTAAAAATAATCCATTGGGCAATGGGGTCTTTGGCTGTTGTTTCCTTGAGATCCTGGCTTAAGTGCAGCTGGAATTACAGGGCCTGTGTGTATTTCATAAAACAAACTATGAATTGAGAGAGTGGAAATGGAAAACAACTAGCAAAGAGCAATTAAGGGTTGTTTACTAAGCTGAGCAGTATGAAGGAGGTCTATTATTTAGGAGCAATTACTTGAATTCCTGAAATAACAGAGCACTGTGATGATATAGTATTAAAGGTAGCACTGAAGAATTACTCTTTAAATACTTTAACTGAGGAAAACATATGAAACAACTAGGATTGAGCTAAGGGTAATCAAATATTAAATCCTGGGACTATTCTTTTTCCTGGCCATTTAGATATTGAATACATGGAGAGCATGAATGATATATGAAAGTATTACAACCACATATGTAACAGAGAGTATCGAGAAAAACTTATTGAGCCATGGAATACATAGGAATCCTGCAACTTCGAGCCATACACCATCAAGAGATCAAGAGACACAATGCCTGGAGAAATCCCATCATTCTTTGTATTAGCTGTCTGAAGAATTTACAATATGAGAGTAACAGAAGAGATATCAAGAGATTTTTTACATCCGGAGTCCAACCCCTGCTCACAAATGCGAGGGGGAATAATAGAAGTTTAATACAAAAATATCTCAGGCAGTGAGTCATCTGAGAAGAAAATATCTTCTTACACTCGTACATGGCTTGTAGATGAGAAGTAATTACAGTCTTAAATGAGTTATGAAAGCTCTTAACTCCCGTCAGAGTAATTTTTGACCTTTGGGGTTTGTGGAGTCGGTTGAGCGGCTTTATCATAGCTGCTGAATGATGTGCTGTGCAGCTGTTACTTTTCTGTGTTCTTGGCCCTGCCACCTGTGCTTGCTGATGCTGTTGTTGCGGCCGAGTACCTATGCTGAGTTGGCTCAGCGTATTCATACCTGCTGATGTATCTTTTGTCCAGCTGTGTATGTAATACAAACCTTTGCTGAAGAAAAAGGATGTGATTTCCTAACTTTGATTCAAAAGCAATCCCATTAATTCTTGCCATGTGTCTGGAGGAGGCAGCAGATGTTTCAAAATTGACCCCAAGGTCTCATCAGCCTCTGTATATTTATAGAAGTGAGGGGGCTCATCAAATAAGTGTGTGACTTCATTTCTAATAAAAAACAAATTATCTAATCTTTCAAAAAGAATTTGCCCTGTTACTGGGCCTGCTCCTGAAGATGCACTTGGTGCCTCAGCAATCTGTATTGCTGCAAAAGTGCTTACCCTCTTGACATATTTGTCATGCGAGAGTAACTTCCCCGATTCTAACAGGCTGGGGAGTCCTCTGTCCTGCAGAGCTAAGAACCTATTCTGGAATTTATTTATGTCAGCTTGCATATCCTGGATTCTTCTGTCCAGGGTCTGAATTAGGTTCTTCATTGTTAGGACTCTTTTGATTAGAGAAATTGTTTCAGTTCTGTTTCCAATTCCCATTCTTACCAGTTGGGAACTTGTCCTGTAATTGAGCACTTCAATCATCTTGGGGGCAATCTCAGGCATATTGCCTAGAGATGCCCTTGCTCTGTGCAGTTCCTTTCTTGCTCTACTAATGAGTCCCACTTGCTCATATATGGCCTCAATGTACTCCCATTGGTTAGTTATTGATTGTCCAATGGTGGTCCAAATAACTTGTTTGAGCTCTGCTGTAACTTTATCAAAACTGAGCTCCTTTTCTAGCTCTGCAATTCTTTTCTTCAAAGCTTTTACTTCTCTTTCCCTCTCAGCCACATTTTGCTTAGACTTATCATATTTTTCATTTATTTTTGCTAAGCTGTCCTGGGCTTGGCTGAGTTTTGACATCTGAGCCTCTAGCACCTGTATTTCTTGCCTCAGCTTCTGCATGTCCAGGCTCTCAGCCTGCTCTGTTGTTGGTGCTGAGGTGGTTGGTGTTGTGGTGCCTGGAGCATCCTGTTGTGCCTGTTTCTTTGGAGGGACAGTATCTTGAGGGGTCTCCTCAAGGTTTATTGATTCCGTGGGCGGCTTGGAAGATTGCCCTGCCTCCCTCCTTTGTAATGCTGTTTCCAATGTGGTCTCTGTGTCTTGCAGCTTTTCCTGTGTTTCTATCAGCTCCTTATATAATGTCATCAATAATGCAGTTGCATCCTTCTCTTGCCTCTGCTGGGCAACCTCATCTGTCTGTGGGTGTAGAGTTGGGGGGATCTTCAATTTCTTTTTAATTGCAGCCATGTCTGCATCCCTCAGTTTAAGGACTTGTTGTATTGCCTTAACGTCATTGGGGTCATGCCCAAACTCTATGATTATTTCCTCTAATGCCTTGATTCTGTTATCTTTAGCTTGGGATGATGCCCTCTCCAACTCAAGCTGTGCTGCAGTGTTGTTTAGGCTATTCTGCAGCCTGTAATTAATCAAGGTCTTGTCTGCCAGAGTGGCATAGACCATCTCACCCGTCTGTTTGTGAAGCTCAATCTAATCTATGGGGTGGATGTCTTTTGAGAGGACTTCCAAATTAGTCCTGATATAATCTGCAGCTGTTTGTGGTTGCTGCACTGTAGGAGTGAAATGGCTCATGGTCATCTTGCCTTCTTGTACATCAAAGGCAGCCATAAGCCTTTGCTGATTTGTAGGAGCCATATTTAATAGGTGATTGTAGAGCCAAATTTCGTTTGGCCTCTTTGAACTGTTCTTTTATAGCTGCAGCTGTGTTATGCTGTTGCCCTGAGGAGCTCACCTCTCCTAGTGCTGCCTTATCTTGCTCCTGCTGCAGGGAGCTGGCAGAAGTCTCTACACTTTGCATCTCCTCCTCTGAGAATGGATTCAGCCTTTGCCACTTATCTGATGTTTCGGTGAGGGGGGTTTCCCTCTCTCTTTTTCTGCTAATATCCTCCCTTTGAGGGGTTTGGAGGATGGAGGAGTCTACCCTGGAATCCTGTCTAGGAGGCGCCATAGTTGTTGTCTTTTCTTGAGTAGATGTTTGGGCCTCTCCTTTCTGCTTCCCTTGACCCTGTTGGTCTGCTTGCTACTGTTCCTGCTGGGGCTACTGTTAATGGCCCTGTTGGCCCTGTTGTTGTTGGTCCTGTTGGCCCTGTTGGCCCTGTTATTCCTCCATTACTTTATTCTTGTCCTTACCCTGCCCTTGATTGGTAGCTTGTACTGCCTCTTGTTGTGTTGCAGAGGATGAAGCAGGTGCTGTTGTTTGAGGATTTGGTAGAGCAGGCACCTGAGAAGGACATTCCAAGTCAACCATTTTTAATAAATGCCTTCTAGCCCTTTCAACTAGCTCTTCTTGAGACACAGGCTCTTCTAGGGTGTTTCTTCTCCACTTCGGTTGGTTAGCATGTCTCAGAATGTGGAACATGCTCTCATGCTCATAGCTAGAGAGCTTGCATTTCTGTCTTCTCAAGGATATAAAGTTGTTGGGGTTATAAGGCTTCCAGAGGAAGCTTTGTTTCAGGCCAAGGCCTTCCAACAGCTTATCTGCTTCTTTCCATCCTTCTCTTCTATTTAGGATGAAATGGCCAAGCTGGTTTCTAACTTTGAGTTGTGCCTTTTTACCTTTTCCTGCAAAGTGGACCTGATCGGCATTGCCGAATTGCCTGAAATACTCCAAGGCAAAGAGCCTCATGGGCACAAATCTGGGCAGCTTGTATGGGCACAACTCACACCCATATATTCTAATCACAGTGTGATGCTGGTAAAAGTACCAATCTCCTATATTGTAGGCACTGGACAGTTGCAGAATACTCTGCATTT
>APFE030319483.1:52379-71252 GCA_000404065.3 Pinus taeda
CAGTTCTTCACTGGTCATCTTGTCACCAGCATCCATCAAATAATTCATGGAGAATGGGATCAGCAACTCTGTTTGATCAAAGTGTAACATCTTGTTTATGGACTCAGCATTGATGTAAAAGAGGATCCTCCCTGATGGGGTGCTGACGGCTCTGTGCTGGGCATCATAGTGTTCAGCACAGAGGTGAATGACTTCGGGGAAAACATTCACAGCTGGGAGACAGTAATAGGGAAAGTTTGACTCCCAGATCCCATGTGTACCATGCCCATCCTTATAGTCTTCCCTCAGTCTACTGAAGGTCTGCAAGAAGGTCCCTGTTTCCTTCAAAGTCTCTAATGAGACCATCTTTGTCTACTAATGTCAAGGCCTCCAGTTCCTTATTTGTTTGGCTTTGTGAGGCCACGCTGATGGATGAGGTTGCAGGAGATGCCATTGATAGAAGCTAATCTGTGGAGATAGGGGCAGTGGTTTGACAAGTCCTTAAAGAGTTTTTAGCTGCAGGTCAACTCGGTCTGATGTCCTTCCTTCAGTGGATAATGCAAGCTGGCTTTTGTGGTTTGCTGTGAAATTCACAGGGATGTGAGTTGTTAATGAGAGATTGCAGAGCTAGTGAGATTTTTTGGTATGACAACAGGTGGCCTGTACTTGGCAAAAGGGAACAATGCCTAGTACCTCGGGGGGGATTTCGGGGTCTTTAGCCCGCGAAACGAGCACTCTTCTGTCGAATTGGGGTTTAGGGGTGCTGCAGTTTACTTGGGCTGACTTTGTGTGACAGGCAGAGCTGAATTTCAAGAGTTTAGCTGGTGCTTAATGGTGAATTTTTACAGAGAATTGTAATGCATGGGTGAAGTAGGAAACCGGCTAAATACCTAGAAAAACTAGCTTGGATGCTTACGAGCCGGGCTGTGGAGGCTTAGCACAGTCGAATTGTGGACTTGCAACGGTTGAAATCTTTGAATTTGTTGGCTGGAAGACAAATTTCGCGGTAGCCGGTTGTCAACGGCTCCTTCTTTTACGCATGAAAATGACTTGAAACGGCTTATTTGGCCGTTTATAACGTTGAATTTCGGAAAAAGCCGCTATTGGCGCTTTTCCGCCGATGACGTCAGCATGACGTCATGGTGGGCCCATAGTACGGAGGTGATGTGGTGCTGAGGTGAGAGCCAGGGTGGCAGGACACGGTGGTGGGCTGATGTGGTGGCAGGGCTGCGTGGAGGGCCAAGGGGCGCGGGGGCGGGCAAAGGTAAGGTGACGTCAGGATGACGTTAGTGTGACGCAGGGGGGAGAGTGGTAAACCGGATGGTGGTAAGCGGGTTCCCCGCACCACCTTTGGGACAAAGGCGGTACCGGGGAGGGGGCTCTGAACAACCTCAGCGCCCGCCACGCGTCCTTGTACGGGCCCAAAACCATTTTCCCCGGACGCTAAAGGTCGGCAGATCGGGGAGTAAAATTGACCGCCCACCTTTGGATCTGATCGACGAAGATCGGACGGCTGGCGGGTCCTTCGATGGGTCGTGGAGGTTGGGAAGGGGCCCGCCATGTAATTAAAATATTCATTTAAATATTTGGGCGAGAACTTTGGGTTTTATGGTTTTTTTTCGGGTTTTGTCATGTTTTGAAAAAGGGGTTATGGGTAGGAGGGGTTTTATTATGGTCTTTCTTTGCAAATGAGGGCTATATGAATAAAATGACATGGAATGGGAATGGAGATGACCGGGAGGTTCATCAAAGTGACCAGGTGTCACTTTGATTCCTTTTTTGAACAGACCATATGGCTATAATGCCAAGGGGAGGGATATTTATACAAATTTTGGGGTTTATACACCATGGTGTTAATACTAGTAGGGAAGGGTAAGATAGGGGAATTACATAATAGGATTAGCTGTTAATGTGGGGGGAAAATATGGATGAGGATCAGTACAACCAAGTTCTCTTGAAAATAACTTAGTGTAAAGAGTAGATCAAAATGAAAAGACTTTTTGCACAAGAAATGTGGCTTTTAAGGCCATAAGAACATCACAAAGCCATAAGCTTCTCTTATCTACACAACTTGGGAAAGGGTGTTAGTAATGAGTGATATACAGATGAAAACAAGGGAAGTTAGTCATGCTCCAGTGTGTTGCTTTTCCTGTACATGATTAGCAAAGTTGATTTTGGAAGAAACACCACTTCTGCAACCCCATTTACCTACCCAACTATTTTGACATTTTTTATTCCTTCTTGGAGGGTGCACTTGGACTTGCAAACCCTTTGTGTGCCTTTTCTTTTGCATTGGCTTTTTTGCTTTCATTTCCTATCTAATGCTACCCTTATTCCTTCCAAGGCCCCAGATTAAGCAGTTGGGAACCTTAGTTTCTCTATCTAGCTACTGATCTGCCAAGATTAAACAGTTTGGACAGATTTCTTTCTCTATTCTACAACATAAATTGAAAACATGGCATGATCCAGATTAGACTATTGGGTCATCCATAAAACTTTTGTGAATATGTAGGCATATATACACCTTCTCTTTTCTTGTAAATATGGAACCTTTGTGGCAGCAAAATGGAGCATATTTGGCACTAGTATTTGCCAATCATGAAATATGAAACCTATTGGTATAGGTATCCAACACCTCCCAAAGGAAACCTTGGGTTTCCTACATGACCAGTGCCTGGGTACATCTAAATCGGTGTGCCTCAAATGATTCTCAAGCAAGAGGATACACCGCCTGTATTCTATACATAGATATTAGAGAGTTGGTTCTTTCATTCAAAGATACAAGTCGAATGTTTCAGCGTTTCCACACACACATAGTTCCCAGAAATATAATTGAAATAGTGGGGGCCAAGCACTTCAAAGACTTACAGTTTAATCATCCTTATAAGATAAATGAGAGAATACAAATAAAGAGACAACTCAGGATATAGAGCTTAGAGTACCAAGAATTCTATATATAAGATATAGAGCCTGAAACCATAAGATTTACTATAACTATCTAAGTGACAGGAATATGTGATGGATAGAGAAGAAATGAATGATATGCTTCACACAATACAATTTTGGAAATATAATTTCAACCCCTTACATAGGCATATCCATTAACACTTTAACGCATATTAATCTATAGACAAAATTGAAATATCAAAGTATATATTATCGCATGAATTCAAAGAATAAAACATACAAGATGAATGAAACAAAGTAACAGATTTTAATACATCAAAAGAGGAATCACCATTACTCTTGTAATATTTTGCAAGATCTATGTGACTAAGTGATACAGCTTTCACAAAAATATCTAACTTTATTTCAGATTTCAGAACCCTTTTTGAGTGTTGCGACCCCTTATTTATAAGAAGTAGGGGTGCTTTCAATCATGATTTCATAAATAAAATCCTGGGCCGATTTTTGCAGCTATGAAGTCATATTTCTCTCCCAGCCATGAGAGGTTCTGTTTTCAAAAAACATTAGGAACAATAATAATGGCCTCACATATGAAGGCACATCACGAAATCGTAGAACAGGTGAGACATTAATGCAAAATCCCAGTGCCCCATCCTTGTAATCACTTATGTTTCATGGTTGCATTTAATTCATGATATATGCTCTTTCACTACTCAGCTAACTCTCGTCATTCCATATTTAATACCTTTGGCACCGACCTTGAGAACGGGTTATGAAGAGCCACTTCTAGGGGTGCTCATACCTGGTTCTAAAAATGCTCCCTCTCTTGATTCACTACTACAACCACTTCTAGGACCGACTCTATCACTTCAACCTTAAATGTTCTACTAAATCCCTCGATACTCTTCTCTACCTAGTCTCAAAGGCTTGATCTCCTATATCTTCCTTTGCATCTGCTTTCGGCGTTGATCTCGTCGATTTCTTCCATAAAAACCTTATGAGCATGGTTGACGCCTTGATCTAGCCTAGGGGTTCGTTCTCAGTTTAATGATAGAAGTATCAAGGGGTGTGAGTATTCACCTCTTCATACAGGCGAAAGGGAACATGCTTATATCCCTAGAATGAGTGAAAGGACACCTTTGGGTTTCCCCCTCAGCCTCTCTTTATTATAGCCCCTTTATTGAAATTCCTTGTACGATTGGGCCTGGAAGCAAAGGCCCATGCTTTTGGTGCTAAAGCTCTCAATAAATACATGGGGGGCCTTTTTCTTTATATTGTAGAAGTCCCTCATGATTCGATTTCCCTGACCCAAACCATTTATAAATCACAACACATAACTTATCGCATTCGAGGTAGGAGTCTCGCATATCGCAATTGCAGTGCACTGTTGTCTTAAGAATTTACCCCTTAACTATTGAGATCATTGATATGCAGGGTGATGTCATTACTGCCATGTGACACCCTATGAATGGTGACATGTTGCACCAGGAAATAGTCCCATGTCACCCCCCAAAAACACTAAAACCGAGTGACACGTGTCCTTTCCCACATCATCAACCATACTTTCACATCATTTTTGATGTCAGCTGCCCTGTCTGCTTTGAAGATCAATCGCATGATGCCATGTGGCTTTGGGAGGAAAGAGAAATTGGCTCATCGGGCCTTGGTTTTTCCATGAATGCCTTTGTTAGAGAATTTTCAGCCTCCCGACGAGTTTTTATTAAATCATGGAATTGACAATTTCCATTGTTTTGGAGCTACAACCATTGGCGATCGTCGATGCCATGTGGAGGAGAGAAAAAGGTGAGGCCGAACTCTTTGTTTTTTTGGCTATTTCCTTTGTATTTGAAAATCATCTCTCCCCTGCACTTTTGACATAGGCATCACAAATCAATAGTTTTGCAAGTCTTTTTAAGTTGAAACCCCACCGAATCATCGATCACGATCCCCCTTGGAGGAGAGAGAAAGGGGGGGCCCTGCCCTTGGTTTTTTTCATGCTTTTCTTTGTTAATTATTTCTGGCCCTTCCCCCGCGGTGTGACAATATATATCAAATCGGCAACCCTGCATATTTTGAACTATGTTGTAACTAATGGATTCTTGGATCTCTCGGATGTAGGATGCAATATTGGCATTTGGGACTACAACATGCTGATAACCTTAGATGTGTGCCCCAAGGATCCTGCCGATGGCCGATTGTGATAAATGCTACGCTTGGACCCACTGATTGCCGATATGTGATATCGACAATCGATGGATTATTATTTCTCATTCCATCAGTGCTCCATACTGTCTGAACTTTGATATCCGATGAGCCTCCTGGGTCCCGATTGTGATTTTTTCTCCATACTTAGCCATTTTCATGAATCAGCTGGCCTTTTCAGGGACAGTCTTCAACAGGCTCTAACTTTTGATCCGGGAACCCTTTTTTGGATATCTATATACCACCGAAAATATTTTTCTGAGATTATGTAATGGAGAGGATCTCATCAAGCTCTGATAACTTCTGTGGCTCACAAAATGGCTTAAAATTCATTATTCTCATGAATCCTGGACCACTGATCATTTGCAAAAAAGTGACTCAACAGTAAATGACAACATTGGCTCCATCTAGGAATAGTGCCTTACTAGCAAGGTGCTGAGAACCTACACACTACAAACTACTCCTTTGGGCATGGAGTCACTTCTTAATCAAAAGATAACTTTCACAAAAGTAGAATTTTTTACAATAAAAGAAAATTCAAATGAAAATTGTAGTAAACACATCGGATATTTACAATGAGTGTAGGACAGCTAATTCATAACTTTGAAAATAGAACTTGAGGAACTGACCATTCACTGGTAGTTCCAACAATTCACCATCCAAGTTTTCAAGTAGAAATGTGTTGTTCCTCTCTCTTCTGCAATCCTGAAGGTGGTCAAACTACAGTGGATCAAATTTTCCATGTTTGTCTTTGTCCTCCCGTCGGACATCCCACCTGAGAAATAAATATCCTGGCTAAATAGGTCTGTCCTTGGCCTTCTTGTCAAGCAGAGATTTCATTTACTGTTGATAATTCAACAGTTTTGTCTCCACCTGGTCTCTATTCTACTGAAGCTCAGCCAACTGATTAATCCTCCTTTTCAAGTGAGTTGGCTCCTCTTCAGCTTCTTGTAACAAACTTGCTACTGGAATTGCTAGTTGAATTGGGAAGACACCAACTTTTGCATAAACTAACTCAAAAGGTGATTTCCCAATGGGTCTTTTAGGCGTTACTCGGTTGGCGCATAGAGCAAACTTTAGTTGGGAATCCTAGTTCCTTTGGTTGTCAGTGACAATGTTCTTTAGCACCCTCACCACAACTTTGTTTGAGGACTCAACCAAACCATTTCCTTGAGGGTAGTATGTAGTGGAGTGCTCAATAATGATATTGTATTTATGGAAGAAGCTGGTGAACTTGGCATATTTGAATACCTAAGTGTTATTAGTGATGATTTTCAAAGGGAAACGAAAGAGAGACAATATCTTCTCCTGCATGAAATTTATCACCATTGAATCTCTAGCATTTCCAACTGGGATGGACTCTACCCACTTGGTAAAATAGTTAGTGGTTATCAATATCCATTTGTACTGGCCACTGGATGATGGGTTGATGTCCCCTATGAAGTCCAACTGACTAGGCGATCAGTATTCAGCTCAAAAATCAAAGTTCCCAGATTGGCACGAAACCTAAACGAATGCATATGTCTCATCAAGATGATCCAACACAATTCATTTCACTCAAAACCGAGTCTGGAAGAAGGAGAAAAGGCTCACTGTTCATTTTCCTAAACATTAAAAAAATTGTAAAACTCGACAGAATGATGACATGGTAGTACACTTAACATGATGGGAATCTTCTTTAGTTTTTTCCTAATGAGGCTGTGACAACACTTTAGGATTTCCTATCTTGGTTTTTTGAAGGTGAAATTGCCCAATGTCCTCCTAAGTGGAATTATGAGTTCATGGTGAATATTATGTGGAAATTGTATTATATATATATATATATATATATATATATATATAGATAGATATATATATATAATAATATATATAATATATATATATAGATAATTTAGAAAATCCAAATCCACTTATATATTTTACCCAAATATGCATATATATTTAATGACACAATGTTTTATAATGGTTGGAAAAATGCATTAAGGGACGAGCGGAGAGTAGGTCGAACCCGTGACCTCCCCCTCCCAAACTCTATTGCATACTGTTGAACCAATGGTAGGACTTTTAAATGGTGGCCTCAAACACTATATTTAAGCCTACCATATATGTGATAGTGGGAGCAAAGGGATCCAACCCCGCAGGTCAGCTCCCTCACCATACGACCATACACTATGACCATGGGCCAACACTAATAGATAAGCACGCTTAGAGTGCCATTAATCATTCCTAAACTTAATTAATTTAAAATTTAAGATGGCGAAAGTTTTAGAGGCGTGCCAAATTTGGTGGAATTTCCAACTTTAGCAGTGCTAATTGGAGTCTTCTCCAGTTTTAGTGGGGTTTCCTAGGGAAACATTGAATGAAGCATATCTTGAGCAATTTTCGACCAAATTGAGCTTAGAAAGAGGTGTTATTGGCTAATTTGGACATTATGAGCATGTTGGTGAAGTTATTAGGAGTGATACAGCTTTGTAAACAACATTTTTTCCACATTGAGCTAATACAAAGGCCTAAGCCATGGAAGCTGGACCAAGGAGAGGTATCCTAGGAGGGGTGAAATCCTTCATAAAAACACTCTGTTAATGCGTCTCTTTGAAAGTATGCTGCACTGTACATGTTTGTTTTTTATTATTTGTTTTTGAAACTATTTTTCTCATGAATGCCACTTTAAACTTAAGGAAATTTACCTAATTGTATGCACAAACAACTAATGAAACCTCATCACAAGGAGTAATAATAAAGCACATATTTATAAATATGTAATTTTTATTAGCACAAAAAAACTAATCATAAAAAATAGATGAAGTTGGTATCAGAGCAAAGGTTAAATTGCTTGATTGCTTGAGTTTGTGCAATTAGATTTTTAATGGTTGCAAAGTTTTGATGCTTACAAGGTTAAAGTTGCAGAAAGGAGAGTGGAAGCTACTGGTTGCAACTCCTAAGGTAATTCCCAGAAGAAGGAGAGCCACAAGGCCACAATCTCCACTACCCAAAGTTCCAATTCTAGTTGCACTTGAGACTCAAGTTTTTCCTTCAACTGAGATTGAAGAGGCACAAGTAGTACCAATTTCTAAGCCTGAATCCATAGCCCTTATGTCTGGAGAAAGAGATCTTGAAGGTCCCTCTTCAGAAGAGGAAGAATTCAAGAAATATTTATATAATTTGACTGAGATGGTTAAAGTCCTCTATGAAGAGATGAACACTAGAATGGTTGGAGAGAGTTCTAAACGTCCACATGGAGAAGGAAGATCAGAGGAAAAAAAAGATGAGAAGAAGGATTCCAAAGGGAATGGTGGAAAGCCACCTCCATCTCCAACATACTCATAATATTTCCCATCATATTCACCGTCTCACAGAACATCATCTTCCACTACCACCACTGAAACTTCCCATACTCATTCCAAAACCCTAAATGCAAAAACTCCATTACTGAAATTGGACATAAAATTCAAACTTCCCATGTACAATGGAGAGGTGAATGAAGAAAAGTCGGACAATTTGATTTGGCAGTTGGAGCTATACTGTAGAATTCACAAGCTTCAAGAAGACGACATAAAGATCCAATTGGCTTCACTAAGGCTAGAAGGAGCTGAACTAGTTTGGTGGGAAGCAAAGACTCAAGAGGAAATGAGAATCCATGGTAAGATATCCATCAGTTGGGTTGAGTTTGTTTCTACAATTAAAATACATTTTTATCCTTTAGCCTATATGAAAAATTCCATTATGAGTTGGAAGAAATTTAGGCAGATTAAAGGCCAAACAGTCCAAGATTATACATAGGAGTTTAGGAAAAGGGCTTTGTTATTAGGAGTGAATTTGAATTGCCAAGATACACTACTAAAATATATTGGGGTTTTACATTCCTATCTGAGACATATTGTCCTTATGTTTAATCCAAACAATTTAGATGAGGTATGTGTGCAATCCACACACGTTGAATCTAGAGGAAAGAACATTCAGGAAGAGGGTAGTAAGAGAAAGCCATTCAAGGGTAAGGAGAAATAAAAGGGTGGAAAATGGAAGGGAAAGAAGAATGCAAGTGTGAAGAAATAAGGGTAGAAAATCACATGAAAACATTGTTCCAAATAGGGGCATGATGAAGCCCACTGCTAGAAATTGCATCTCGAATTAAGGCCTAAGAAACAAAACAATAAGGGAAAACAAAAGACAACCGTTATCACACAACATGACCTTGGTTCCGATTCTGGTGATGAGACCAAGATTTCAGCCATGGTTACAAAAGGAAAAGAAACTATTGCAAGAACTAGTTCATCACATTGTCAAAACAACACTGCAAAGGAAGAGTCTACAATAGAGTTGTTTCATGTTACAGTGATTTCAAATCATAAAAATATTGATGCATTATTTGATAGTGGGTCACAATCAAACTTGATTTCAGAAGACTTGGTTAGAAAACTAAACCTTGAAATTGTACCTCATCATAAGCCATATCCATTGGGTTGGATAGTTAACAATGCAAACTTACAGGTTACAAGGAAGTGTTTATTCATGTTCACCATTACTCAAAAGTTCATTGATAAAGTTGAGTTAGATGTAGTTCCACTTGAGTTTGTTTTGGGTAGTCCTTATTTGTATGATAGAAAAGAAGTATTTTATCACCATGACAATCAATACATATTTCTCAAGAATGGGGTCGAGTACATAATGAGTGCCCATCACAAATATACGAACATTTCTTTGGTTAATGAAGGGTAGATGAAGAGACTAGTAAATGCAAGTAAAATTTTTGTACTTCCCATGATTAGGAAACATAATTATATTGATTATGAATCTTTTGAAGGTTGTGATGATAAATTGAAATCTGATTTGTTTGATGTGGTAAGCTAGCATGGTAAGATGTTTCAGGAACCAAAGGGGTTACCTCCCAATAGGGGAATTCAACATGAGATTCAATTGCAACAAGATGTTCAACTTCCGAACATTGGCAAGTATTACATGTCTATTATGGAGAGCTTGGAAATCAAAAAGAAAATTCAAGAATTGTTGAGAAAAGGTATCATATGCCCATCTACTTTGCCATGTGGTTCGCCCATTTTCTTTGTGCCAAAGAAGGATGGAACTTGGCGCATGTGTGTGGATTTCTGTGAACTGAACAAAATCATGTTAAAGAATCATTATTCACTCCCAAGAATTTATGATTTGCTTGATCATTTTAGGTATGCAAATTATTTCACTAAGTTAGACATACAAAGTGGTTATCATCAAGTTAGGATAGTTGAAGAGGACATTTGGAAAATTGCATTTAAAGCTAAACAAGGATTATTCAAGTGGCTTGATATGCCTTTCAGTATTACAAATGCTCCAACTACTTTCATAAGGGTAATGAATGATGTATTGATACCATTTCTAGATGATTTTTTCATTGTCTACTTAGATGATATCCTCATATTCAATAAGTCAAGAGATGAACATGTCATGCATGTAAACAAAGTACTTGATGTCTTGAGAAAAGAACAGTTGTTTTTAAAGATGTCAAAGTGTGAATTTCACAAGAATTATTTGGTGTATTTGGGACACATTGTTAGAGGAGGTGAACTGAAGATAGACCCCTCTAAGGTTGAGGCCATTTTGAACTGGCCCAAGCCCAATACTGTTACAGAGGTAAGAAGCTTTTTAGGGGCAACACAATATTGGCGAAAGTTTATTGCTAACTTTTCTTCCATTGCAACTCCATTACATGCATTTACAAGTAAAAGGTAAGTTCATCACCGGTATTAGCACTTCCGGATCTTAGACAACCATTCGAGATTCAAATGGATGCAAGCGATTGTTCCATGGGAGCAATTATATTGTAGCATGGTAAGCCCATTTCATTTCATTCTGAAATCTTTCATGGAGATGTAACTAAATATCCTACATATGACAAAGAACTTTATGCATTGGTACAAAGTGTTAAGAAATGGAAGCACTATTTGATGGGGAAGGAGACCATCATCCATATCGACCATCAACCATTGTAGTCTTTAAAGTCACAGTCAAAGTTGCAACAGTCACGACATTTCAGATGGATGGGTTTTCTACAACGATTTCATTTGGTTATCAGGTATAAAAAGGGAATCTACAATATAGTTGTTGATATGATTTCAAGGCCTATTGTAAATTCATTTGTTATACTCAATCATAATTCTATTTTGCATGAAATTTATATAGAATAATATGTAAATGATAATGAATTTCAAGAAGTATATGCAAGCCTGAGTCAAGAAAATCAAATTGAAGAGTTGGATAATAATGTACGTAACAATTTTTTTGTATCACTTGGGCAAGTTGTGTATTCCAGAGGGAGAAAGAAATAGTATCATAAGGGAGACGCACACTTCATTGATTACTGGACACTTTGGTGTAGGCAAGACAATAACGAATCTTCAAAGGTATTGTTATTGGCCACGCATGTTGGATAATGTTTCTCATTTGATAAGATGATGTTCTTTATATGATACAAGTAAGCCTAGCAATTGGAAACTTGGTTTATACACTCCACTTTCAGTACCTTCACATCCATGGGAGAGTATCACAATGGATTTTGTAGGAGGTGTTATCACTCAGGAAATTCTCTTAGGTTGTAGCTCGGAGATGCCTGGTAACATATAAATCTTCAATATTGTTCTTTGTGTTGGAAATAATACTCGAGGGTTGGGGGGGTGAATCACTTTTAGCAAGTCAATAATATTTCATTTCCATAATCAGATTCATATACACTACTTCAGTTAATGAAACTTGAATGTATATGCAACTGTAATTAAGGAAACTAGCGTATACCATACAAACTTATAACTTAGTTAATTCATCATATGTTGATCTTTAATATGTGAATAAAAACATATAAACAGTAACCAGGTGCAGTAAAAACAAAACAGACAATCAAACACATGAGAAGAAGATATAAGGTGGAAACCCAATGTGAGTGAAAACCACCTTCTGTAATCGTCTCTTTCTTCTCTTAATAAAAAAGTTCTTTTTACAATTTTTGTATTGGTGCAGTCTTATACCAGTACGCAGGCTTCTACCTATAGAAGGCTACAACCTTCTCTTTTTTTCCAGGGACCATGTTTCATAAATTTTCAGACTCGATCCTTAATAACATCAATCAAACATCAAATATATCTGCATCAACCAATCTCCTTTGCACTAATCAAAACTGAATCAATCAGTCACTTCTCAGATGCTGTAACTAGAATACAATAACAGTAACCAGAACCCAAGACAAACCCCAGAACACTTCAACAACAAACAGAAGTAGCTAAAGCATATTTGATGAGGTATACGCTACTGCACTGTGTCGAACCTGGGTACAAATTTGTAAATCAAATTTAATATGTATACATTTTTTTGATATGCAGAACCAATGTGTATACACGCCTTTGCTAAAGTGAACCTACATACATATTTGTAAATGATGATTTAAAATTTACAACAATTCCAGACATCAGTTATACCCAGATCATCATATTTATAGATTACAACATGGGCCGGTTAATCAGATGAAAGATCAAAACCACACAAAGATACTTCTCTTCAAGCCTAAAGATCTTGACCCATCATTAGATCTTATCCTTCATCAAGTGCTAAGGTTCATCCTTGATTCAGATCTAGCTATGCCCAATAACTTGTATTTTGGATCTTGCTCTTCATTAGATATTTAATACTTGAGTGCCTTTGACTAATGATCTTCTCCTCCTTTTATAGTCTTAGGCCTTACTCAATACTATGGACCAAAACCACTTAGAAACAATACCTTGGACCAAATACTTGGGGTCAAGACTTCAAATAAGGTACCTTGGACCAATACCATGGATCATAATACCGTGGACCAAATACATGGCCCAAAACTAAGTTTTCGAACATATATGCACCTTTCCTTCTGTGAAAGTGCATGTGTATGCTATACGCACATTTTAGTCTGCGAACCCACATGTACACGCGTCTTGGACAATGGGGAACCTACATATAGATCTTTTTCTCATTCTGTGAGTTTTAACTATGATCTCTCATATGAGTGAGTTGCCATTAAGGACAACACATGTGTCATAGTGCCAAATTTGTGTCGTAATGTCAACAATCTCCCCCTTTGGACTTGATGGCAACCCCAAGTCACTCTCTCCCTTCCCTTTGTCATCAAGGTCAAAGGGTTATGATCCCCTTGTGCACATGTTGAAAATTCTGATATGCTGAAGTGTGCTGATTGAGCTCCATGCTCGAGTTCATGCTCCCCCTGAATATAAGCAAGGTCTATAAAAACATGACTCTATACATACATCATAAATGACTTTCCTATCACCAATGACTCATACACACATCCATATTCCAACCAAGTGGGGATACACTAAGTTTGAGTCATCCACCCAACCAAGTGGGTATATACCAAATGTTTATACATGTCAAAACAAGAACATTACATCATCCATCCCATGCATAGTGGGGAAACAAAATAGGTTGTTTCATGAACTTGAAATTAAAGATATACATGAAATAGAAACCAAATATCTGAAACAAGACTATGATATTTATTAGCAACTATTATTAGCAGCATCTGTCAATCATCATCCAGACCAGCAACCATGATGTCCACCTGAACCTGTTGCACATGAATGAAAAACAACTGTGAATTTCTACCAATATCTTCTAATATAATGCCAAAAATTCATTATTAGAAGTATATGCTCCCCATGAACCTGTGCCAGATGATAATTGTCAGACACATATCAGACTCCTTTCATCCTGAGTCTAGTCCACTATTTTTCTTCAAACCAACATATATGCGATTGTATCCACAACAACCAGTGTATGTACGCGGATACGCTTCATGAATCTTGTGTATAACCACTTTTCTTTTAAACAAATAAGTTTCAATAGAAAGATGATGCATCAACTATTCCCAGCTTCTATCTGAGATATTCAAATGTCTCTCTGGGCAGTGGTTTGGTGAATATATCACCAACCTATTCTTTGGAGGGAACATACTCCAATTTTACCTTCTGTTCAAGCACTTTTTCACGTAGAAAATGATATTTGATGGGTATGTGCTTGGTCTTGGAATGTGTGATTGGATTCCTTGAAATACTGATTGCACTTGTATTATCACATAGAATGGAGATGGGTGGAGTACATGTGATCTGAATGTCTTGTAATGTTTGCATCATCCAAAGGAGTTATGTGCAGCAAGATGCAACGGCCACATATTCTGCTTCAGTTGTAGATAATACAATTGAACTTTGTTTCTTGTTGAACCACGACACTAATCTGGAACCCATATAGAATGCACCACCACTAGTGCTTTTTCTATCATCAATGCTTCTGTTGTGGCCAGCAACAACCCCCCCTTTTTCATTTAGCTATCTACCCAAGATACTAAATAAATGGGGGACCCCTAGTGTAATTTCGAGAAAAAATCAAATTTCCCTTCTTCAAAATAAAGATACCATCGCAGGCTTAAAAGTAGTCTTCCAAATATTTTCACCTAAGTCTACGATGGGGAGAAGGTCTTTGAGAAATTGCATTAATGCGCAAGGCCCCCCCAAACGTTAAGCATAACGTCGCGTCGCAAGAATTACTATCCATATGAAAAACCTCACAAACTCCCGATCTGCGATAACGCCGATCGCAATGACCGCACATTGCAGAAATAAAATGGCAATACTTAACAAACACCAAACTCCTACGATCCGCGATGTTGCGACCTACGATATTGTGATCACCGCGATGACACATTCTACGATCCAGCGATTTGCGATAAGTGCGCCTTGCAACGGCACGATCTTCGATAGTGCATAAAGCGAATCATAAATCATTTAAACCGCAAATCTTTTAGGCACGCCATTCAAAGATAGACCACTTACCATAATCTGGCTTCAAATCATTCGCTTTTAATGATAGTAAGTAGGTTAGTTGTCAGTTATTTAATGAAATAAGGACGCGTGCTTTGTTGAAGAATTTTTTTCACGTAAGGTGGCATATTTAGTATATCGTCTGCATTTAAAACCCTCCCATCATCTTTCTCAATCAGTCATTTCCACCTCACTTTTAAATCTGCAGGTACTAGGAGATAAGAACATTCAAAAGCCGAACGCAGAAGCAAATGGGAAAGAAGACTAATGCCCAAGGTTCCGAGGGAAAAGAAAAGACGAAAGAGATGGCGCCCTTATACACAGACACTGCATGCAACAGAGACGCAAGAATTTCAACCTGGGAAGGCATGTATAGGCTGCTAGAGGAGGAAAACCCCAGAGTACTGAAGGCCGATAGCGCTGCGGGATCGCCAACCTCTTTCGAGGCATCCTTAGAAGAGCTGGCTGGTTCGTTTCTCCATCGAATAGCAGCTAGACCCAAGATATTGCCATATACGGATATGATCAAATGGATACTCGAAAATGCAGAGTTACAAGGCAGACAATTCAAGGCTCCAGGGCATGGGCTCATAGGATCATTCACAACGCAAGACCTAAAGCTTATGTACCATCTTCCGGAGCCTCAGATGACCTATAACACGCAATTTGTCCAGAAATTTGCAGCAGAGAACCCAAATCTAGCAGAAACCACTAAAGAATGGACCAGGAGAGAGGAGCCACTGAAAAAGGATAAAAATGGTAAGTATAGCACAAGTTCTCTCACATCTCCATATTGTTTTGCTGCAGCCATGCTCTGCAGGCTGTTTGGGATGCCAGATATAAATAAATTTTCAGATGAATGGTTGCCACTCATAGAAGCTGCCACAAATGCCGATCTCGTAGATTGGGCCAAAATATGTTCTGATAATTTGTTTACTGCTGTCATGAATTATCGTACTAAGAGATCCTCATCACAAAGGGAAGGGAGAGAGTGACTTTGGATTCTATTTGCTATGTGTCTAAGTTTCCAACTATGGGTTGGAAATGGACTACCCAAGACCCATCGCCTATTCATGTTTACCACAAAGTACTATGGGATTCACAGTTCGCCCCTCACCTCTATCAAATTTGCCATGGGCTCATTCTACCCCTATATAGGATGATATATGGTGAAGAACCCCCAAGGTGCTCACCCGAAGCGCAAATAGACATCATCCCCATCGCAAGATGGTTCGGGGAAGAATGGTTCACTTATATCAGAGTGTTTGGGAGCAATGTACCTCCACATGTCCTACCCCTGTATGTCCCCGACAAGCTTTTAGCCAGAGAAATTGCCTATCAGACTTGCTCTGAAGGTGGCCTAGCCAAAGATTTAAAAGACAAGAAGAAGGCCATATGGCCTCAGTTTCCTATAGCTTGTGGGGCATTCTCATTATTTGATGTGGGGCATGCTTTTGCCAAAGTAGGGAATGTGATGTCCCTAAAATTGTTTAAATTCCCCGCTCGACCTTTTGACCTAAATAACGTCACCCATGATTTCACTACAAGTGTCAGAATAAAAGTGTTCACAGGAAAGAAAGATTTATTTGACGATTTGTTTCCAAATAAAAGCTCATTCCAGGAAGTTTTTCGAGATGCTAAGTCGAAGTTGTCCCTGGATGACCTCGAAAGATTTTCGTCATACAGAGAAAGAAGACTAGCTGGCATCCCTCTAGAAAAGCTTCAACCGCTCACCAGAGAGCCTACTCCAAGTGTCAGCCTCAGTGGAAACTCAAGTTCTTCCAAGTCTAGATCTGACGTTGTTCAAGGAACACCCGAACGCTCTAAGAAGTCTGCAAGCGACCAAGGGAAAGTAGGAGATGCGGCCGGAGATACTGCCCAGTCAAGTGCCATGTCGCAACCACAAACTATTGCTTCCTCATCAAGAAATTCCCCTCCTCCCATCACTACATCTTCCCTCGTCACTAGACAGCTCGATAAGGAGTGGGAAAACTTCAACGAACTAATCAACCCGGAAGGGCAGGTCCCAAGGACGCCTATAAGCAATGTGCAAGTAACGCAGGAAATGGTTTCAACCGTGGTCGGTAGCGTCTCAGAAGCAGAACACGGTCATATCGCTCCGTCTCCCAAACTCCTACTTAGCGTAGAAGAAATTCCCCCACTGGACGTGTTCTATAGTCCTCAACATAAAGCAGTGGTGAGAAGACAAAGAAAAAAGAGAAAGCTGGAGAATACGCTGTCGCAGAGCGTCGAACATTTAGACTTCTTGTGGAAAGACCCTAACAGCAACCCCATGGAGAATCTCACAAAATTGTCTCAAACTGCAGGAGCATACGATTTTGCGACTATTAACAAGGCGTCTGAAGTACAACAACTATTAAAGGAGCAAGAAAACAATATACAGCTACTGCAGCAACAACTGCAACAGGCCAATGCCAGCAATGAAGCGTCCAAACAACTTGAGAAACTACAAGAAGATTTTCAGCAGATGCAGATAAGCTATCAAAAAAGCCTGGACGAAAAAGGAAAGAAATTGCACGATTTGCATGAAATACATAAAGACGAGCCCAAGCTTTCCGAATTCATTTCAGAATCTACTAGTTTAAATGAGCAACTTTTGCAGCAACAGGAAGAGTTGGGACAAAAATTATCACAGTGGAGTCACTATTGCGAGCTGAGCGACAAACCCAGCAGTCAAGTGACAGATCTGCGAAGTGACTACGACCAAGACGACAGACAAGTGACAGAGTATATAGCTTGGAAAAATGGAGAGGAAGCAAAAAGAGCAAATGCACCTAGAATAAATGAAAGCCATCAAGAATTTCTCTTCAACAAATGGGACGACCAAATCAAACAGGTAGCAGAGGCAGCGGCGACACAGGCTGGTATCCTTATAGACTGTGTAAATGAAAACTTACATAGAGCAAACTTAATCACATAAACCGCCCTAGGATACTTACCAAACAAGTCACAAATAGAGGCAGAATGGAAAGAGAAAGCGCAGGAAAAGGGTAAGGCAATACAAGCTTTGAACAGGTTGAATTGGGAGTGCTATTGGGCATACTTAGTTAAGCCACACAGTAAATGGATGACTGTGCAATGCATCACAAACTCAGCAGAGAAAGTGGTGCCAGCTCTCAAAGATTCTGTTTTCGTAGCCCAGCTCAGTGCAGAAGTCGGCCAACCGACTCTTCTCAGATCCATGCTGAACACTTGCAATTTCAAAGACCAGATCCAGAGATAATTTATTTTTAGTAGTTTCCTGTTTCTTTTTGTTTAGATTAGAAAAGGGGTGGTCGTTTGAGAGCCGTATCCTACAATTTTGTAAAAACACTATTATTAGATTTAGGAAGTAGTATTTAAACCCTTCTCATGCATTTAGAGAAGGGTCCATAGATTTGTCAGAAACCTATCCTCAGAACATGCACTTCTGCACCCTCAGAGGAGGTTTTGATGAATAGATGGATCAGAATTTATCTTTACTTGCATTTTGATATCTGATACTCATGTTGCACTTCTGTACTCTTAGTATATTTTAGAACAAGTAGAAATAGATTGTTTTGCTTGAGGCTTATGGGTAGAACTAGTCATTATTGGTACTTTTATCTCTTGGCAAATGTCTGCTTATACTCTTTAAGTAATTTACAGTTTCGGTTGTTTATGTGTTACTGCTTGAACATATGAGTTATCATTTGGCACTTTTGTACGATGGAGTCATATGGTTCATGTGTGACATATGAATGGGTTATTATGCGATATGCTGCTCACTACTATTTTGCTTAACTTCTGATGCAAAGTAGTTTATCTCAAATGGTTTCTTTTCTTATGATAGCTGAATGATCTTTATTACCAGTTATTATTGGAAATCTTTTTAGATCGCGTAATGGAGTACATATAATCCCGGGTTAGAATAGATTTGATTTGTTGTTTCTTATTAGAT
>APFE030319485.1:0-20347 GCA_000404065.3 Pinus taeda
AGTATTAGGGTAACATCTCAATAATGGGTTTTATTTTTTATTTTTATAAAATGTTTTAAATATTTTGAAACAATCCATATTTGAATTGGATGTTCACCTATTATCAATAACAAATCAAATTTAAAGGATAAGGATAAAAAAGAGCAGTGGAATGAGGATATAAAAAATAAAAAATTTAAAAATCAATTTGCATGAAAGAAATGAAAATGAAAATGAAAAATGAAATAAGAATATTAAATTTAATAATAGTGGTAAATTATTAATGGATAATGGATGTTTCTATAAATTTCTTTTATAATAAATTAAAAAGGTGAGCATTTTAAAAATAAATAAAAAATTATGTAAGTATTTATATTTAATTATTAATTTGTCACAATTTTTTTAATTTAAACATTTTTTTAAATTTCATATCATGTATTATTTTAATATTTTATTTGTTATATTTGCACACCAACATTTTTTAATATCATTTAACTTGATATGTCTTTTGATAATGGGTATAGTTTCTATTTAAAAGTTGAAGGCTTCTTAAAATATTTACCATGATTTATATTTTAAAAGAGCATACATATTTAGGTATATAATAATATATTAGAACTATTATAAATAGATATAGGAAAATTATATATGATAATAAACAAAATATAAAACAATTAGGTCTCAAAATATTGAGAATAGTCATGGTCCTAAAAGTGTTAAAACCAAAGAATATATATGCTCACAAACAAAATATAAAACAAATTAGGTCTCAAAATATTGAGAATAATCATTGTCCTAAAAGTGTTAAACCTAAGTGAAAGGAAGGGAAGGATTTTATCTTACAAACTAGTTACTCTTGGGTCGTGATCATATAAAATAAAGTCAGTCTAATTTATAGACATTTTAAACTTTTTTTGCCATTTTTTTCTATTTTGCTGGAAATTTGACAAAGATATTTTAGACTCTTAAGTTTTCGCAGTGTAATCTATATAAGTCAAGTGCCTTCAGGACATTGAATCTATTCATATATTTAAAAACACATTTTAAACAAATAAAATTCATGATCTAACAAAAAATTATAAATTTTGGAAAAGGGACACAAAAATATCTAATAATTAGACTACTTCTAAAAATAAATAAATTTAATTTGCAACATTTTTTTGAATTTAATATTATTTATTATTATTTTTTCATACATTTTCTTAAAATTTTCATATCTTTTTTACTTCTTATATCCTTGCCTCCAACACTGTTTTATATCATTTTAACTTAGTTTGTCTATAATAATGAGTGTACTGTCCAATTAAAAATTTATAGGTTTCTAAATATTTTACATAATTTATATCTAGAAAACTAAAGCACATAATCACTAACTATGAAACTCTACCCCGCACACTCACATATATCAATAAATAAAAGAATATTCACTAATAAAAAAGCATAAACCAAATCAGATCTCAAGAAAATGAATACAATATCACTATCCTAAAAATCTTCAACTAAAGTGGAGAAAGGGAAAAAGATTTTCTTATACATCTTATCTACCCTTGATCATGATCATAGAAAACAAAATTCCTAATTCACAATCTTCTTTGACTTCCAAAACTAGCAAACATAACAAAAAAAATCATATAATTACAAAATAAAAAGTGACTTATAAGACTTCACCAAATGCAACTACACTACAAAAAAAATTAAAATAAAATATTCTATTATCAATCCATTTTATAAAGAAAAAAATATATTACTACTCTCTTAAAAAACTTTATTGCCACTACAACCATAAGGAAATTTAAAATCCATTAAAAAAGTTTGAAAATCTTAACCTTACCAATCATGACTATATATCACTTTCACTACAAAAGGCTTCTAAGTAACATCCTCTAATAAATAAAATCGGAGTTTGAACAACTTAAACTTCCATCCTTGCTATATATCACTTTCACTATAGAAAGCTTCAAGCAACATCCTTTCATTCCTAAAATAACACTTCACAATACATTCTCTCCTTACAAACAAATAATCGTATTTTCCTAAACAAATTTAATGGGTGCACAAGGGCAAAGAGCTATAAAGAAAAACATGAAGTTAAAGGAAGTGCAGAAATATATTGTATAACCATCTACACTCTAAAGACACTAATTAATAGTCAATGTTTAACATCATGTTTCATGACATTCTACACTCTAAAGACATAAAGGCACTAATCAATAATCAATGTTTAACATGTAAGGAGTTTGAGTGCCAAAGAGATACATGTTTTCTGTCATATTTCAATACTTTATATTTTTAGGAAGCAATAACAACTCCCTTATTGGTTTCTTCCATAGTTAAATAATGATGGGCAGCAATAAAAAATGTAAAGTCAAATGATATGATCCGTAATATTAATTGATTGATGATTTTTTTATATTATTAAACTTCAGATTTTATTTAAAATTTAGGATATCATGAAGATTAAATTTATTGAATATTAATTATGCAACTCAATTATTAAATTATTGTAGGTTAATTAAATTAGTTAATTATTAATTATTGATAGTATAAAAAATTAATAATTATAAATAAAATTTAAATTAGTTATTCAAATAATTAAATGGAATGGTTGTTAAATTGTGATAGGACTAATTCATGATAAGTATCAAAATATTTATCATAATAACAATCAGTTTCTCATATTTAAATAAAAATTATAAAATTTAACTAAATTAATTTAAAATTTAAGTTATTATTAGACCTGAGGTTGCTCTCTAGCCCTATATGGAAGGAAATATTTAAGCTAAACATAAACATTTTGAGTGAGTCAAAATAAAATAAAATAAAATATAATTATGGTTTGTGGTTGTTGGGCTTCATTTTGGTCATTTATGGTTTTGCCTATGGTATTTGTCCATGATATTTGTTATGATGAAGTGTATTAAAGGCTTGAGGAAATCCATTATGGAATGCAAGAGTATCACTTTAGATCCATCTTAACTTTGAAATTATGATGATGAAGTGTATTAAAGACTTGAGGAAATCCATTGTGGACTAAGAGTATCAGTTTATATCCATCTTAACTTGGGACTTGATTTTGCTTGGTAGATCCAGATTTAAGATGAATGCGGAATGGTTATTGCACTGAGAGGCGCTATCCAGCCCAGTATGGAAGAAATTTTTTAAGGTTATGTTATGTTATATAAACATTTTGGCTCGATCAAATTAGATAGAAAAAATAAATGTAAAATACCAATAAATAAATAAATGAAATTAATAATACTATGGTTTTCCCATGGTATTTTTTATTAAGAATTTGAAACATAATTATCTTAAACATATTATAAAGTTAGTCCTCTATTGTTTAACTTTGACTTGGTCAAATTTACATAAAAATTAATAGAAAATTAATAATATTTCAACCATGTTTTCCTGGTATCTTAACATGTTTTCCCATATATCCTCTAAAGGGCTTGACTAAAAAATTTGAAACATGATTAATTTAAAATATAAAAAGTAGATAAACATTTAAAAATACTTAAAGTTTAAATTTGTTGCCCAGGTGCGCTCTAGCCCCAGTATGGTAGAATGTTTAAAATGTTTGCCTTATCTGTTCAACATTTTACACTACAAAATTATGTAATAATTAAATAATAATAATAATAAAAATAATAATAACAACAACAACTTTGAGAATCCATGGTTTTCCCTCGATATTCTTAACCCATGGTTTTTCTCATGGTATTACTATTTAATGTAACCTATTTAAAATGGTGTATAGTGTTTCTTAAAAATTATAATTTTCCAACTTTACAAAATTTATAGTTTGTGATTAATATTAGTTTCTTCATTTTTACCAAACTAACGAGTGACCATTGAAATTGAAGAGTTTCTTTGTTTCCTTACTTTAAGAAATTTTCAATTTATAAGTTGTTTCATATTGATGTTGTAGGAAATCACAAGGAGTTTAACTATTGTAGTACATATCAAGGTATTTCCGCTATATATGGGTTGTATTTTTTTTTTTTTTTTCAATTATTGGTTACCAACACCTACAACTCATTTAAAAGGAGGGTTACTCATCGAGTCATAGTAGAAGACTCAATGATGAATCAAACTAGTAGGTTGTTCGTTTCCTCACAAAATAATATGATTGATTTCACAATAAGTGTTAATTACAATAATTACAATAAGGACTAAGCCTATACTCTTAATGTTATAACTCCTAAGGAATTTAAGTTTCTTGAAGGATGGCCTTTATGGAGGAGGAGCACACTCTGTTTCTCAATTTTTTTCACTTCTCTGCACATGACATATGGGATGGTGTCAAATATCTAGGTTTTAATATCAAACTTAATAGATACAACATTTCTAACTAGAAGTAGTTGCTTACTTGCATTAAAAGAGGATGACCTATTGGTGCAATATGTGAATCTCTTGTTGGTACTGGTTAATGCTTTTTAGGTTGGTGGTTGAAGCTATGTTATTCTATTAGCATCTACTTGCACACATTCTGAAGGATCTTCTTTCCAACTTTTGAAAGATGTGCTTTATTTATTTGTGGAAGAATAACATAGACTACATAGGCTTGCACTTGGTTGCATGGAAACAATTTTCTAAGCCAAAAATCTTAGGTGGTCGAGGACCAAAGGATTTAGTTTTCTTCAAATAGGCTTTATTTTCCAAGTCTTAATGGATAATTATATCATGTGGTAGCCTGTGGAGGTGCATTATTGTTGATAAATATATTACTTGAACTCCATACTTGATTAGATCTCATGGAGACAAAAGTCCACATATAATGTTTCAAACCGATGGTGTGCTCTAATGTTTTCCTTCCATATTATAATTAGATTTTTGGCATGGAAGATGGGTAAGGGCTCCAAATTAAGGGTGGGAATAAATGTCATGGTGGGTTGCACTGAAATTTTTTTCCTTTCAAATGGTCTAGTTACTCAACTTCAAGAATCTAGGTGCTACAAACGTAAGATTTAGTGACCTAGATTAAACTTCTATATGGAAACAAGGATGGTTAACAATGGGGGATTTGGACTTACTGGCACATTGGTAGCAAGAATGGTCTCAATTTGTCAATGATTTAAACAAGATTTATGTACAAAGGATGGTATGGAAATATCAAGACTCTGGGTTGAGTGGGTGAGTGTGGGCTATACAACCAAATTGTGTTATAAAGTATATCTAAGTGATGATATTTATGAATCTATGTGGTGGTTTAAAAGGCTATGGAAAGTTCATGGTCTTTTAAATGGCATCATTTTCTTTTTGTCAGTTCTTTAAGGAAGGGTGTTAACCTAGGACCACATGCAAACTAGAGGGAAGCATGGACCTAATTTATATTATTTATGTAAAAATCAAAGGAAACAAATGTTCTTTTGTTTTTTCGTATCCTTTCACATTGTAGGTCTAGCAGGAACTCAAGCAATAAATTGGGGTTTTTGAGCTTTGGAACAAGGATTCTATATCATCTTGTTTTCATGAGTTCAAGAATCAAACATTGAAAGATATTTGATCTATTCCTATGTTGGTGACTTGGTGGGTTTATCACCCAAAATGCAAGTATGTTTGATGGTAATGTGCCTCCTTCATTTGAAGTGTCTCAACAATCTTTGGCCCTACTTTCAAGCTATAAGACATCTTCACAGAAGAAAAAGGGACCATCGGCTAGGGAGTTGCAAAGCAATAAATGTATGGCATGGAATTGTTTTAATGGTGTGTGTCTAGGGTTGAACGCAACTTGTGGCTTTGGTCTTGTGCTTCATCTTTTTGACCATCATTACTTCACTAGGAAGGTTAATTTGGAAGAGGAAGGAAGTAATCAAGGTGAATTCCAAACTCTTCTTACCCTTCTTAAATGTTTTGTGAGTAGAGAAGTTCATGAACTATTATTATTTGGGGATTCCAAGCTAACCATTGCTTGGATGAATAACAACACTCAATTGAGAAATTTGGACTTAGTGATCATTAGCCAAACCTTGAACTATTTCTCTAGTATATTTGAGCACTAAACCTTTACACATGTATATAGAGAATTAAATTCCTCTATAGTTTTGTTGTCTAAAGAAACTTTATATATGCCTAAAATATGCTAGCTTTGAAAGGACATGAAAGTGAAAGAATAGAAAGGTAATTTTTCATCTTCTTTTCTTTTCTGATATGCAATTACATATGTTATGTGATAATTGTGGCCTAAGTATTTAGCATATCTACATACATCTATTTTGTTTAGGATAGTGAAAGTGTATGCCTTTAAAACTATTTTTCCTTTGTGTTGTTAGCATGGAAAGTGTTTGATATAAAATGTACCATCAAATGGTTGTAACTTTGTGTTCTCAAAAAAAAATCTTCTATGTATTAAAATAAATATATTTATCTATTTAAAAGAAATGATGTTCAATAATATGCATTTGCACATAAAAGAGAGGAAATAACACTACATATATTACATATTTGAAAATACCCAGATTTGTGTGAAAACACAGTGACGTTAATGCTAAAGTCAAGAGAGTTTTCATTTACTTAAAGTAGAATCCCACCTCTCACATGGAGTTTATCATCTTTAGGTAGTTGAATGAGAGTCAGATGAGAGAGATGGAATAAAACCTTATTGTTTTTATTATTAGTGTGTAATTTTTTTTTATAGTAATTTAATTGTTTTGAAAATTAATTTTCACATCTATTATACTGAGATAATTATTGTCAATATTTCAAATCATTAAGTAGGGTTATTATTAGTGTGTAATTTTTTTTATAGTAATTTAATTGTTTTGAAAAATATTTTTCACATTTATTATATTGAGATAATTATTGTCAATATTTTATTGTCAATATTTCAAATCATTAAGTATGGTACAAATTGATGAAGAAAATCTGATATTAGGGTTTTTTTCACTACTTATTCTTCAGGTCTTATCAGATTTTTTTATCAACATGTTTTGAAAATGAACCACATTTGATGGTTCAAGATGTCCGCAATAATAATTTCAATGTGATGGATTTGGAAGATGAGTTTCAAATCAATTATAATCACAAAAGTCTCAATTTAAAAATTGATTTGTTTATTGATTATTACCATCTTAGATCCATCTTAACTTTAATCTATCAAGCATTGAGAGGGATTAAATCTTTCAAGGTGCAAACCACTTTTTTGTGTGCAAAACTTGAGGAAAAGCTTGCACCTCAAAAGATTTGATCGCCCTCGACACTTAATAGATTTGGAGTTAAAATGGATCTAAGTTAGTATTAGTATATTTGATAAGCGAATATATATATATATATTATATATATATATATATATTATATATATATAGATATATATATATGCAGCCCCAAGGGTTAGCGTAACTGGTCAAGTCAGTGCCTCGTCAATCCGGAGGTCACAGGGTCGATTTCTACCCGAAGCCCTTGGGGTCAGGTTGTAATGGGTGAGGGGCATGATCCTAGAGATCAGCCTTAATGTTTTGCGTGGATGTAGCCTGCACCCCCTGACCATGGATATTCATGAACCACCTGAGAATATATATATATATATATATATTTTATCAATAAATTATTTAAATATTATTGTTATTTATTTATATTAATTTTTAATTCTAAATTTATAAAAAATTATATTTCAAAAATAATTATCCATTTCAATATTAAATAAATCTGGATGAAGGCATTGGGAGGAGTTGAGGGAGAAGAGGGTTAGGAGGTTGAACCTAGTGGCCTCGACCCTCTAATTGGTGCTTCTATCCGTTCACATTGTCAACGTTTACATCTCATGTTGGTGTTGTTGTCATCGCTTTTGTTGGGACTCTCTTTACGGTGTGCTTGGGTGTTATATTACAACCTTCTGCGGGAGCTCGAGTGGTTCGTTGTGGCCTTTTGTGCTTTCATCGAGATCACTTCGCTGTTGTCGCCGTTGTCGTGGTTTCGTCTGGATGTGTCGTTGCTTTACTTCATGTCACCACTTCCTTTTCCCCTTTTCCTGGTGATATTTGTGTTGTTTCACGCGAGGATGTTGTCACGAGTTTTATGTTGGGCTTTGTTGCCCAGCTTGAATATGTGTGATGCCCTATTGTGGGTTATTTGTATGGGCTTGGAAACCTGTGCCCTGTTCTAGTTGTTTGAGTATTGCTCACAATTTGGTTTATTCTTGTAAATGTTGTTAGGGTTTTAAGACCCACTATATTATTGTTGATCACTCATTTTTGGGCTTTTATGTAATGGCATTTCTTATGGCATGGTTTTCTTTCCCTGTGTTGGTTTTTGTTTTTTTTTTTAAATTGATGTGATGTATTATTACTTAAATGCATTGAAAATATATGAAATGTAATTTTTTTTTTTTAAATGAATAAAAATACGAAAGTCGTTTTTTTTGTTTTTGTTTTTTTTTCTAGAAAAAGTTAATTAAAAAATGATAGAAATTAATTAATTAATTCAAAATACCATATTTGAAAAATAAAACTACATATAATACTAAAATTTATTAATTCTAAAATATTAATTTTCGAGGGTACAATTAATTGCATTTGTATTAATTCAATTTTGTCATATTGATATAACTTTTGTGAAAATAAATATTCATAGAATAGGATTAAAAGATATAACTTCTGTGAAAATATGTAGCAATCAAAATATTGATTGTGATGAAGACAAGATAAAAAAATGTAAGAATGGACATAATAAACTAAAAATTTGTTGAAAAACTCTTAAATTGTATATACCACTAAAAATATTATCAAAATATTAAAATATTCCATATTTTAAAGAATAGAAATTCGGAATGACCATACCTATAAACATAATTATGATTATTCTTGAACCCATATATCTCGCATGAACTACTTGATCTAAAAGTTCAAATCCTATCCTAGTGAGTTCTCTACACTATGCTTCATAGTAAGTCTAGAAGAATAAATGGTATAGTCAACCCCGCCAAACGTTAGGTTCAACTTGCAATTGATCAGGAATTTCCCAAATTATGACACTGAAAATGCACTATGCAAATTGCAAAAGGAGAAGCACGCCCACTAATAGGAAAATAAGAAATCCCTCATGTTGATTCTCCATTATTCCAGTGCTCAGATCAATTTTCTCCCTAAATTTTCCCTGTAAACCTAGTTTTCTGCAAATAGTCCCAAGAAATATATGAACTAACGAATCACACGAAGACTTTCCATATCCTTATTTATGGGTAATGTTGTTGAGTATACGAAACCCAAGAGAATGTATCTCTTGATTGAGTGTTAATGCCTCCATTCAGGTCCAACAAACAGTGAAACAATTGAATATAAAATTTCAACAATTTTCATTTATAGATTTAGATGGATTGGTGAGGTTAGTTCTGAGATCTAGAAAAGGAGCTCAAAGGAGTTGTAGTTCCTAATGGGATTTTTTCAATCGCGCCTACATGAAATAACTTGAGGCCATCACACTAATCCTAATTCTTGAGATCAAATATATAAAAGGATTAAAATTGTTGGTGTTGAGTCAATATTTGCATACTTCCACCAGTGATCAAAATCCCTCTTTTATATCATATTAGAGTCTCTTTTGATTATTTTTGCATTCCACTTAGGTCATCATGAAAACATTTGTTCACTGATGGTAACCCAAAATCCAAAATCACTTTCCCCTCTTAAAAGGTTGTATTTGTTGGCCCACCTTCATGTGTCTTTTTGGGTATCCATTGACCATGAAGGTTCATTTCATCATATTTTATATCAGTCAAATCTGCCTGAAATTCAGTCATTAGAGGTTCCATTAGGTCACCTAGGTTTTATTTTCCCAAGGTCCAATAAATCACCATCTCACTGCATAAGGTCAGCAAAATATGAGAGTCAAGCAAATAATATCTTTTTTTTTTTTTTTTTTTTTTTTTCAGTTAAACAAATCTTTCCAAAGCATGTAACCATAGTTACTAAAAGCCCCAAATTTGATTTCAAGAAGGGAATTTATTCTAGTTTTTAAATTTTAACTTCAAAACAGATGTAATAATTTTATTTTTGTTTATGTAATTTTATGTCTATTATATGTAATAAGTTACTTTTCAGCCATATACTCAATTCCACTGCCAATAGTATCCAAACAAAAGTCAAAATCAAGATTGCCAAAGCATCATCCACCTGTCAAGAGAAAAAAGGTCAGAAAGTCAAAAAGCATTAATGTGAAAATTTGGAAATGATAAGAAACATTAGAAAGTGGATGTGCAACTCATAAATTAAATTTCATGCAAGTATAAAGGCTCTCAAGACATCCATGAAGCTTCATTTGCACTCTAACACTCTCAAACCTCCTCAGCAAAAGAAAATTGTCGATTTTAAGGCAAAATTAGGCAAAACAGAGCTAGAGAGCACATTTAACCTGGTTGTTGTGTGTTTGATTGGGTTGTTGTGTGTTTGCCAAATATTTCAATGTAATTTATAACGACGCTGTGCTCCTGTAGCTGAAGGGCACGTTTTCCTGGGTCGTTGTGCATTCGCTTGGAAGGAGAAAAAATGTGCTAGAACCTCCTCCATCACCACCAAGTTTCAAAATTGGTCATCATATACTTTAGCAAATGAGCTAGGTGGCAAAATTTATTCAATCCTTCCCTCCATTGTTCATCTAGATAAGATTTATAGTTGTTTGTTGTCATTCCTAAAATCAAACCCTAGTAATACATTCTCACAGTCTCAATCACATTTCCTAGCTTCCATTACCATTCCCCTCACTTAAAAACTATCCCCTATCACCTCCCTCATTCCACACATCCTCATCCCCTCCTCATCATCTCTCCTCACATCATTCCATATTTCCCATACCCACGGTCCATTCTACCATCTCCCTAGGGTTTTGATAGTAATAAATCATGGCAAAAGAAGAACACAGAGGTTAGAGTGAGGAAGAAAAACAAGAGAGGAGAAAATATAAGAAAGGAGGGAGAATAATCAGACATGAGCCAATGAATGCCAGAGAACTCATGGCATCTCCCATCACTGTCACAAGCCTCAAACATATGGGGTGTTTTGAGTTTTGTGAGAAGGTGGAAAGGATCCAACATCATTCTGAATTGACTAGACAATTCATCATCAACCTCCATGATAACTAGGCAACCCATGTTGGTGTCACCTTTACTGTATCTCCTACTATCATATCAGTTGCTACTGGGATCCAAAATGTTGGGGAAAAATTGTTTAAACAAAGAGAATTGGACCATTGCTACTATGAGCCATATCATAAACCCGAGCAAAAGAATGAGAGGAGGAGGATTTTCCCTTTCTCTTACCTCCTAGAGAGATATATTCCTATAATGAAAATCATCATGAAGTACTTCACATGTGAGGGTAGGTTTTCTAGGCTCTATTCCTATTATATTCGGTTACTCATGAATTTTACAAGAGTCAAAATGCTTAATCTGTCCTACTATCTTTACCAAGTTATCGACAAGATGTCATACATTGCCCGAAGGAAAGATCATGATCATTAAATGCATAGCATATTTCACCATTCTCTCATCAAGATGATAGTCCTACACCGCCTTGATCATCTTAACATTGCATGGGACGCTTTCATATCCAATGAGATTTTCATAGTCCCACCTATTCAGCATGGCCAAGAGGCACATTCATCTTCTCATCCATCCACCTCCATTCCTCCATCTCTGCCCATGCATCATCCATCTTCATCTGATGAGTCAGCCACACCATCACCTCCATCATCACTATTTCATGAGCTTATTCATTCACTTGGAAGAGATGAAGGCACTGGGCAAGAGAATATTGAGCATGGTGATAGCAGCAAGCCCAAAAGGGTTGGTTTAGGTACCTTGGCACATACCTATCAAAGAGGGCATAGGCAAGTGTTTTCCCCATTGATTGTGGGAGGGGCCTTTCCTTCTTCATTAACAAAGCAAGTACAGAAGGGTAAGGAAAAGGTTATAGAGGCAGAGGTCCAGCAGTAGGAGGAAGACGTCCATGAGATAGAGCATGACTTTCTATTAGTTGACTCAGATGGGCATGATGACAGTGAAAGCACAACTATTGTCATCAAGGAGAAAAATGCACTCATAGCAGAGCTCGAGGTTAACTTGCAAAGGGACAAATACATCATTTCCTACTATCAGCAGGAGAACATGAAGTTTGAGGTCAAACATAAGCTCATGGAGATCCAACTCAGAAAGGCAAAGAAAGAGGCTGAAAAGGATAAGGCCTTACTTGATGAGGCATATGGGAGGTTGGTGAGCATATTGATGAATAGGTGCCAAGAAGAAGGCCAAGGACTAGAGGCCTAAAGAGAGCTTTGGAGCAAGAAAGGAAAAGGGAGGCAAAACTAGCCAATGAGCTCACCTTGAATGAGAAATTTGCCAAGATGGTAAATGAAAACCGAGAACATTGGCTTGAGAGGGTAAATGGTCATCTTGAAAGCCTCTTAGACAAGGCCAAAAAGGACAATGATATTCAAATAAGGATGGAAAAGTAGTATGCCATGAGAAACAAAATTGCAAGGGCCAAGCTCAAAAGAGCTCATGCAAAAATTGAGGCCTTGACCAAGCAAGAGGAGAAAAAGAGGTTGGATATCCTTGCTGAGGCATCACTCCATGCCTCAAACATATAGCTAGCTATCAACCCACCAATTTTTACCATTTTGAAAAATTTGGCAAGTTATGTTTTGTTTTGTTTTTTAAGAAATTTTTGGCACAGTGAAATGGTCAAACGCGCAGCACCTTGGATGTTGCACTCTTTTTTGGAGCATCCAATGAACAAATGGTTAGCATTTTTGGATTTAGAATGATGAGGACATACACCCTATACATTTTCTAAGCATTTGGAGGAGAACTGGTCAGCCAAATGGGTAAAAAACTATAAAAAAATCAGCTTTTTGCCTCTTTCTTGGCCTGGTCGCTGTGCGTTTACCAGTATTGGGATATTGGAATTTTGACAGGGAAAATGACCTACAAATTGAAAAATTAAAACATATCTGGAAAGTAGACTCGAAGGGCTTTCCAACGAGCTATTTTGGAGAAAATTTAGACACCGGGAAGGCATCCAAAATCAGCCCTAAAATTGGAGGACGTGTTTGACACCAAAAGGGCGTGTTTCATAGTTCAAGGGTGCGTTCGACAGTCTTCTGCTATTTTCACTATTTCACTCCAAATTGACCTTCACCTATGGGAAATTCAAGTTTTACTCATGTAACTGATCTATATGATGTAATTATTATGTTTTTACTTTTATCTAGGGTAGATACATTAGTTCAATGGCCTATGTGACATGTAATGAATTAGTTTGCTTGAGTGAGGGATGAGTCACTTTGACCACCCTACACTCCAGCTATTAGTTCAACCTTTTTCGCAAATGCGCTCCTCCTCACATGGATTCAACCCCTGAGCCTAGGATGAATTGGTTTGAGGCCTATATTATGTATTTTTCGAGTCATTTTATAGGTTGGAATTAGTGGGATGTTGTACTTGTGATCAGAGACACTATTGTATCAGATTTTGGCTAGTTTTAATAGATGAGTTGCAGCTATTTTTTTGGGATACATGTGGTATGAATGTTTAGCATTGTTTCTTCCTTGTGATAATTTGTATGAATGCTTTATCAGTTCATAAACCATTTCATGTCTGTTATATGGTAATTTTCATGTTGATAGGCAAAATACATGCTTGCTCATGCTCTGTTTGAGAAATTTATCATAATTTGTCCATGTTTCTTCAGTTTAGGAAGAATAGATCTCTTATGTTCTTCCTAACTCCTCATCAGTCTTAAACCATCGCATCAAATCACATTTTAAGTGTTAAGCTTCATACCTACCTTACCCCTTTGAATGTCTGCAATCATATCTCATTTGCCCTGACCTAGTCCCTTTGACCTAAATCACTCATCCTTGCGACTACCCAACCAAATCAAATCAAATAACCCTCTGCACTATACATATAGCCTAAAACCCTAAACTACCCAACCTCCCTGAATGTGACCCTTTCGAGAGATCCCTCTCCAGCTTGGTAGGGCTAGCTAGCAAGCTAAAAGAGTGGTTTGTGGTTACCTCAGTGGGACTCTTCCTCAGCCTTGGAGATCTAGAGGAGTGAAAATCTAAGCCCAAAACCCACCAAAAGTAAATTCACTATTTTACCTCAATTTTTTTTTTTTTTAATGTAACTTGATCAAGTAGAAATATTTGCAAGACAAGACATTACAACATCTCTTCCATACAAGACAGTGTAGGACAATACATTACAACATTTTTACCATCAAAACACACACTTATGAATCAAAAAAATCATAAAAATTAACTAAATTATAACTTTATTTTACATTATTATTATGATTATTATTAATTACAAAAAAATTAATTACTTGATTTAATTAAAAGGATAAAAGGGGATAAAAAGGGCATAACTACTTTGGAGATAAATCTCAACTTTTTATTTGTAAATATCACTAAGAATATTCTAGAATATTTGTGGGGGTAAAATCCTTACGATCTAATTGATGATTAAATTAAACTTCTAAATCCCAATTCCAAAATAGACACACCTATGGGAATAATTAATTTAACATTGACCAATGTAAATTATAATATCTAACTTTGAAAAATAAATATTTGTTTTCAATAATATTACAAAACTAGCCTCAAAGGTTAGCTAAATTGGTGGAGTCCCTGTTGTTTAAGTTTACTTGTTATTGCGAGGAAATAGGTTCAATTCTCTGGACACTCTTGGGGTTAGACTCCTTGATTGAGCCGGTAAGAAGTGATTCCTTCGGGTGGACATGTCAATGTCATGTGGATAACTACCTCATAGATTTTTCTCTCATAATCTCTGGAAACAATTGCAACAATCATGCCATGTTTTTTAGATATTTGTCCAATACTTTTCTATTGTTAATCTTTGCATGAAAACCACCCAAAATTAAAGTCTTTAAAAATAGTTCAGACTCATGTAGATAACATATTTTCCAGAAGTTACTACCCACCATAATTTAAGCTAATCTTTACATAAAAAATGCATATGAATAAGATGTAAATAAATATACTTACCAAGAGGTAGTACCCACCATTATTATGCCAATAAGCATATTTTGGAATAGGGCTTCCAAAATTTAATTTTAATTATCAATAATTAATAGATTGAGGGTAGAAATTTAACCTCTCTGGAATATCCGAGAATATTTTTAATAGTAGTTAAGATAGATGTTAATAGTAGTTAAGATAGATGGTTGAGATTTATCTCAAAAGTGGTTATGCCATTTTTCTTTTCAATTTAATAAAAAAAATGTTATAAAATTAAATTAAAATAAATACTATATAAAATATTTTGACTCTGAAATGAGTTAAGTTTTTTTTGGGCATTAGTAGTATTGATAAACTATATGGTATTGGTTCATGTGTATGTAGCAAAGCCAAATTAATCTTCATGATTAGTTCCTAATAGGATTTTTTCGATGGCGCCTACATGAAATAACTTGAGGCCATCGCGAACTTAGAATGATTAAAATTGTTGGGATAACATTGGCTTTGAAGGTTTTATCCCAACAATTTTAATCATTCTAGTGCGATGGCCTCAAGTTATTTCATGGTAGGCGCCATCGAAAAAATCCATTAGGAACTACCATGAAGATTAATTTGGCTTTGCTACAAATACCATGAACCAATACCATAGTTATCAATACTACATGCCCAAAAAAACCTTAAATCATTTCACAGTCATTATATACATATATATTAATATATATATATATATATATATATATATATATATATATAATATATATATATTCATATTCCTTTCGATAGGTAAAACAATGGGTTGTGAAAATCTGAGCCCAAAACCCACCAAACGTAAATTTACTATTTTACCTCTATTTTAATTTTTTTCTAATTTATTTTTACTTTTATTTTTTATGTAACTTTATCAAGTAGAAATATTTAACGGACAAGGCATTACAACATCTCTTCCATACATGATCGGGTAGGACAAGACATTACAATATTTTTTGCATACTAGGTTGGAGAGCACCTGTCGATGCAACTAGCGCAACTATATAAATTAAATGGTTGGTAAACACCGATAGACATCAAACCATAATAACCATCAAAACACTTACTTGATGAATCAAAAAAATAAAAAAAAATAACTAAATTATAATGATATTTTAAATTAATTATTATGATTATTATTAATTACAAAAAAATAATATATAAATTAAACATATATACATTTTAAAAAAATTGCAATAAGATTCTTAATCTGTAAATAGGTTTAGTTACAATAAGATTAGCCAATACCATGGTTTATCAATACCATATGTCCAAAAAAACATAAGTCATTTCATATGATATTATTTTAATTACTTGATTTAACTAAAAGGATAAAAGAGGATAAAAAGGGCATAACTACTTTGGAGATAAATCTCAACTTTTGATTTGTCAATATCACTAAGAATATTATAGAATATTTGTGGGGGTAAAATCCTTACCATCGAATTGATGATTAAATTAAACTTCTAAAAGCCCAATCCCAAAATAGACACACTTATGGGCATAATTAATTTAACATTGACCAATGTAAATTATAATATTTAACTTTGAAAAATAAATATTTGTTTTCAATAATATTAAAAAACTAGCCTCTATGATTAGCTCAATTGGTGGAGTCCCTATCGTTTAAGTTTATTTGTTATCGAGAGGAAATAGGTTCAATTCTCTCGACACTCTTGGGGAAATAGGTTCAATTCTCTCGACACTCTTGGGGTTAGACTCCTTGATTGAGTGGGTAGGAAGTGATTCCTTCAGGTGGACGTGTCTGTTACAAATATTTCATGGAAGTAGCGGTCACCAATCTCTCAGGTCCAAGGAAATAGGTTCAATTCTCTCATCACTCTTGGGGCCAGACTCCTTGATTGAGTAGGTAGGAAGTTCTCTCAGGTCCAAGGAAATAGGTTCAATTCTCTCGTTACTCTTGGGGCCAGACTCCTTGATTGAGTAGGTAGGAAGTGATTCCTTCGGTAGTGGTCACCAATCTCTCAGGTCCAAGGAAATAGGTTCAATTCTCTCATCACTCTTGGGGCCAGACTCCTTGATTGAGTAGGTAGGAAGTTCTCTCAGGTCCAAGGAAATAGGTTCAATTCTCTCGTTACTCTTGGGGCCAGACTCCTTGATTGAGTAGGTAGGAAGTGATTCCTTCGGTAGTGGTCACCAATCTCTGAGGTCCGAGGAAATAGGTTCAATTCTCTCGACACTCTTGGGGCAGACTCCTTGATTGAGTAGGTAGGAAGTGATTCCTTCGGGTGGACATATCTCATACAAATATTTCGTGGAAGTAGTGGTCACCAATCTCCAAGGTCCGTGAACTACAGAGAAAAATAAATAAATAAACTATTTTTTTAACATTCAATTGGACCATAACTTGAAGGTCTCGTTGCAAATTTTTCACAATACAATGTCATGTGGATAACTGCCTCATAGATTTTTCTCTCATAATCATACAATGTCATGTGGATAACTGCCTCATAGATTTTTCTCTCATAATCTCCGGATACAATTGCAGGTCTCGTTGCCTTGCATGAAAACCACCCAAAAATTAAAGTCTTTAAAAATAGTTCAAACTCACGTAGATAACATATTTTCCAGAAGTTACTACCCACCACAATTTAAGCTAGTCTTTACATAAAAAATGCATATGAATAAGGTATAAATAAATATACTTACCAAGAGGTAGTACCCACCATAATTACCCCAATAAGCATATTTTATAATAGGGCTTCCAAAATTTATTTTTAATTATCAATAATTAATAGATTGAGGGTAGAAATTTAACCTCTTTGGAATATCCTAGAATACTTTTAATAGTAGTTAAGATAGATGGTTGAGATTTATCTCAAAAGTAGTTATGTCATTTTTTCTTTGAATTTAATTTAAAAAAAATGTTATAAAATTAAATTAAAATAAACACTATATAAAGTATTTTGACTGTGAAATGAGTTAAGGGTTTTTTGGGCATGTAGTATTGATAAACTATAGTTTGGTTCATGGTATTGTAACAAACCAAATTAATCTTCATGTTTAAGAATATGTTACATGTTTTCTAAAATGTTTATATATTTAATTCATATGTTAATTCTTTTCATAATTAATAATAATCTAATAATAATTTTAAATAAAGTTATAAAGTTCATTTTTATGATTTTTTTTAATCTTGGGAATGTGAGAAGTATTATGAGGTAATTGTTTTGATCTTTATCATGGATAGTTGCCTATCTATCAACCATTTAATTTATATGGTTGAGCTAGTTTATGTGTTTTTTAGCACTTTATTAATTAGCAGTAAAAGTGTAAATGTGCAAACCTACTAGTGGTTATGAGATTAATTTCTCAACTTCATATATCAATTTATTAGTCCCATCAAGTCAAGACTATAATAATTAACTTTCCATTTCACCACTATTAGTTTAACATTGACCAATCCAAGTTATAATTTTAAACACTAAAAAAATAATATTTATTTAAATATTATTAAAAATAATTATTTTCAAGCATTTGATTAGACCATAACTTGAAGGTCGTATTGCGTTGCGAGTTTTAGATATTTGTGCAATACATTTTTATTGTTAAGTTTTCTATGAAAAGCATCCAAAATTAAAATCCTTGAAAATAAGAATATGAAAACACATTTTCTCTTGCTTTATGGGGTGCTTGAACATTGCCTTCCATGAGCATCAATGAAACTCTCAACCGTTGCCACAATTTAATAATTCCCAACTATTTTGTAGTAATGTCTCGGAACATATGTACACTTTCAGTTTTGAAATGCATGTAACAAAGTTTATGTAAAACAAGCAAAGTTTTTATTTGAATTTCAGTAGTTAATCATGGTTCCACTTTGAAAATGTGATCTCTTCACACTGCATGATTATCCAATAGTTTTTCATAAGTGTGTGCATCTCAATCCATCCTAACATAGTAATTGCAAGTGAGAAGTTTTCCACCATTACGAAAGGTTCAATTCCAATGAGGGCTTAATTTGGAGTCATGGGGGCACCTTGCGGTAGTGGTTAAAGGTGTGGTTGCACCTAAAGAGATTATATTAAATGATTTCGTGACACATGCACACATTAGTGGATTAAATCCTACCTACATGTCCTCAAATATATGTCAAAGATTCTAATCTCAATTGTTTTGGTGAATAAGTTGCTTCTTCTACTATGTGGGCTCAAGTCTCCAAAAACATGTTGTAACTGGCCCATTTGTGGAATTTATGAAATAGTTTTATCTGTTGATCTTTCAAATTTATCGATTCTCTAAAAAATATCGTTTCTTTGGTATATTTATATATATATATATAATTATATATATATATTATATATAATATTATATATATATATATCATATTATTATTATATATATATATTTATACATATATATATATATATATATAGTTGAAAATAACAACAAAAAATGCTAAATATAGAAATGCTATAAATAGCATTTCGGGATATATTCCAATTTTGATTTGTCCTTGAATCAAAATTGAGAATTAAAATTCGAATTTAGTCTCACTCGCTGTTTGAAAAATAATTAATTAATTCATCTTGAGTTAATTAGTTGGATAAAATTAAACATGAAGTCTTTGTGAAGGCATGCAACAATTAACCCTTTGATTGAGGAAGTTATCCCTTAATTAAGGAGATAAGGATGAGTTGTATTTGAGTTGTAATTAGTTAGCTCAGTTAACTGAGTTAAGTTGAGTTAAATTAGTTCCAAACAATTTGTGGAACTAATTGTGATTTCAATCAGTTAATGCATGCATGCATGCAACTAGTGTTCTCCAGATAACTGAATATTCTCTCATAAATAACTCATGCATGTCAATTCAGACAGGGACCCAGTTGAGATTAAAGGAAGGAACAATGTACTATCAATTGGAGGAATTTTCCTATATAGGAAACTCATCCATGCAGAAGGAATTAACTCCTTCAGGATTGTGCATTTATTTAAGAGATCAGTGTTGTGTGTGAGGTGGGAATCACACATGTGGCAACTGGAGGACCCAAGAGACACTGCAAAAGGAAATAGGAGGATTGGAGGACTGAAGGAAGGCATATGTGTTGTCTATTCTGTTTATGAGCAGCAGTGAGGGATTGTACTGAGAGTTGGATAGCTTGTGAGCTAAAGCTTTGTGTAATCCTGAGATATTTCCACTTGTATGATAATACAGATAGCAGAGTTGTTTAGTTGATGCTTTCCCCAGAGTATTCTTCTGTGTTTCATGTGTATGATTTCTTATTCTCTTTTATATGTGTTCCAATTGATCTTGCTCAAATTTATTAAGCTTCCACAATGTTTGATAGTAGAAGTAGATCAAGTATTTTGCTTTAGTACATTGCATTATCAGGTGATCTACAGTGAG
>APFE030319490.1:4846-20572 GCA_000404065.3 Pinus taeda
TATTGGGTAACATATAATATTGTAATATTATATTTTATCTAAAATTTCCCCTCACCCAATTCATTTTTTATTTTAAAACTATATTTGAGGCTCATAAGTAAACTTAACAACTATATAAACATTTAATGTTGTAATCTTTAACATTTTGAGTTGGTAAAAATAAAATTGATAACTATATCTATATTTATATTTAAACTAATTAAGAATGAATCTTGATAATAATATTTATCAATGAAAATTTCAAAGCTTTATTTTTTTTATAGTATTTTAAAATAATTAAAAATCTTTAAATAATTAAAAGATGCATTGTTAATCAATACTCTTGAAAGAATGTTTAACACTACGATGCCAAGAAAAGCAAAAAGAACAATGGAAGAAGAAATCGGAATCTTTACCTTATGACGTGCAACCCATGGGACCAAAAATAGTCCGTAGGAATTTTTGCATCGAGTTGTGTTGCGGTTGAGTTTCTGTTAGCCTTCATATTTGTGTGATAAAGATTAAGCCTTTGCCATCACATTTCATTGTCGGGCATAACGAAAGTGAGGAGAATATCAAAAATTATAATATGTTCGTCCTGAAATTTTATCTTGATATACCTTAATTACATCCAAAAAAAAAAGAACATGTATTTTACAACTCAATAGAGATGAGATGTGTGATATTCATGTGCGAGACTTAAATTCAGAATGAAAAAATAAAAAAGATTTCAATTTATGTAAAAAAAAAAAAGGAGGAAATTGAGAATATGAGAGTTCTAGGGCTTCATGGGAATCATCCCTTTAGTAAGAAGTATATCCTACCCTTATTTGGATAGATCAAGGTCTCAATCCCAAGGGAGTGGTTGGTTAAAGGTGCAAAGGATCTCACCAACAAAGCTCTCATAAGGTGTTTTTTTCACAGGGGATTTGTTGAAAATGTAGCAAGGAATGGTTTCTTTGAGTTGTGTCTTAGTCAAAGATGCAAATTCAAATTCAATCTCATAGATGCTTGGGTTAGTTGTAAGTTAACATGTGTGTTGTGGCCTGTCACTAAGTTATTGTCAGTGAATTCGAGTTAGATGACTTTCAGTGAGTTGTGGACTAGTCGATGGCTAAAATTAGCTATCTAGTGGAGTTAACTCTAGTGTATGTCAATTAACTGATCTCTAGTTCTAGAATAGAGATATATTTGAGTTTAATTGAGTAGTTGATTTTTTGTTAACTCAACTTACCCTCAGTTAACTAGTTGCATCTGCTAAAACTAGCCCTACTATGTCATGCAATTTGAATTGCCTATAGAGATTGGATGAAGGCACAAATTGTATTTATTATGGTACACAGGTTTTGGTGTGCAGAGCTTGAGAAGCAATCAAAGCAATTCTCTTGGGAATTGCACAAATAAATAGGAGAAATTCATATTTTTTAGGGGTAGATTTGTGCTAGGAAATAGGAGCTCCTAGCAGGTCTAAGTGTTGGGAAAGTCTTGTAGAGAGTTTATATGTATTGCATGGAGATTTAGGCTTGAATAAGTTTCTATGTGATAGATCAGATTGCTCAGTTGGTTTAATACACTTAAGCAAGGGTTTTTCCCAATTGGGTTCCCCATATACATTTTTTGTTCTATGTGTGATTGTTTTTCTATTCATTGTTTCCTTTTTGCAAATTTTTGGTAGATAAATCTTGTGTCTTTTGTGATTAGTTTTTTCTCATTAGCAGTTGTAAGGTTTCAAGGATTTTATACATGGTATCAGAGCAGAAAATAATATAGAGACTGAAAACAATATAGAGACTGAGTTCCTTGATCAGATTCAAAGCGCATTGAAGAGAAGATCAGTTAGTGCAGAAATTCTACAGGTGAGGGAATCATGTCTTTTTATGGGTTGAGGACAAAGCATGCCATAGAAGGGACTTCAAATTTCTGTGCATGGAAGGACAGGATGGAGGTTGTGTTAGATGATAATGGGATGTTGGAATACATCAAGACATATATTCCTAAACCTCCTGCATGAGATGCACAGCAGCTAGCTCAATGGAGGAAGGACACTCCCAAAACTAGGAGGATGATCCTAGAAGGAGTCAAAGACCATATTTTTCCAAATTTGCATGGGAAAGAAACTCCATTCTAGATGTGGAAGGCCCTTATTGATCTGTTTGAAAACAGTAGTGATGCCAAAAAACTTGTTTTGAAGAACAAATTGAGGAACATTCGAATGGGTAAGGATGAGCCCATTGTTACATATCTATCTATATTTTCTCAAGTGAGGGATGAACTTGGAGGTGTTGGAGAGACAATTCCACCAACATAACTTGTGAGCATTTCTCTTATTAGGATTCACAAATCTTGGCATAGTTTCTAGGATGCAGTGAATGGCAAAGATAAGCTCCCTGATTGGGAGAGACTGTGGTCAAATCTTTTGCAGGAAGAGATGAGGAGGAACACAAGGGATTGAGTCTCATCTAGGGCAGAAGATGAGGAAAACTTTGCTTTAGCTAGAAAAGGGAAGAAATTCAAGGGCGAGAAGGCCCATGGCAAAACCAAGTCTAGTCATAATGGGGGCAAGGAAAAGAAGGATCTTAGAAAAGATCAATTGTTTTCATTGTCATGATTTTGGACATTATGCTACAAAATGACCAAACAAGAAATCTAGCAAGTGTGTTGCAATAGCAGCAGGAGAAGCACTCTCTTCTCAGTTCGAATTGAGTTTCTCCTTGATAGTTTCCATGGAAAGCTCAGTATGAGGTAATGTGTGGTACATTAACTCAGGGGCTTCATTCCACATGACAGGGAACAAAGATCTCTTCAGTTGTTTGGATGAGAAAGGCATGCAATTCCATATCGAGCTTGGAGATGATGGCAGATACTTGACCAAAGGAGTTGGTACAGTGAGCTTTAAGAGGGAGTTTGGTTCCCTTCTCCATGTCAAGAATGCGATGTATGTTCCATGATTGAAGAAATAATTTGTCTTGTTAGCAACCCTTGAAGACAACGGGTATGATGTAGTATTCAGTAAAGGGAAGGCCTACCTCAATCATTTTTCTTCAGGACAAATCAAGTAGATTGGAGTCAAGATCGAGAACCTCTACAAATTGGAGGTTGAAGGATGTGCAGCCTTAAGTAACCAGGCAGATAGTTCTCAGAGTAGAGATGTGGTGGTAGAGCGAGAGTATGACAGAGCTCTCAATATGCAGCCTCGATTGATATCTCAGTTTCAGTCTAAGCTAGTTGGAAATTAGGTTTGATAGCAAGATGATGATGATGACCATAGCCCAAGGCAAGTTGAGGCAGCTACTCAGTCAGAGACTTCCAGTATAGGGAAATTTCGATCCAAGTGGGTAGAGAATTTGGTTAAGGGATCTCATAAGAGAGTTGATTATCCCAACACCAAGAAGAAGACACCCAGATACACAAGGTACATAGTTATTTCTAGTTCAGAGGGAGCAGTTACATCAGCAGATAACTTGATAGAGTTGAAGATAGATCTAGGTGGATGAGGTTCTTCCAATAAGACCTTCCTCACTAAGATGGATTGTTGAAAATGTAGAAAGGAATGGCTTCTTTGACTTGTGCCTTAGTTAATGACACAAATTTGAATTCAATCTCATATATGCTTGAGTTAGTTGTCAGCTAGCATATGTGACGTGGCTTATCACTGAGTTATTGTCAATTAATTCAAGTTAGATGGATTTCAGTGAGTTGTGGACTAATTGATGTCTAAAATTATCTATCTAGTGGGGTCAACTCTAGTGTTTGTCAGTTCACTGATCTTTGGTTCTAGAATTGAGATAGATTTGAGTTTATTTGAATAGTTGACTTTCTGTTAGCTCAACTTACTCTCAGTTAACAAGTTGTAGCTGCTAAAATTAGCCCTAATAAGCCATGCAATTCGAATTTCCTGTTGATATTAGATGAAGGCACAAATTGCATTTATTATGGTACACAGGTTTTTATGTGAAGAGCTTGAGAAGCAAGCAAAGCAATTATCTTGGGAATTGTGCAAAGAAATTGGTGAAATTTCTATTTTTTAGGGGTAGATTTCCGCTTGGAAACAGGAGCTCCTAGCAGGCCTTATTTTCCTAAGTGTTGGGAAAGTCTTGTAGATATTTTATCAGTATTGCAGGGAGTCTTCAGGCTTGAAGCAAGTAATATATCATATTTCTCAGTTGATTTAATACAAGCAAGCAAGAGCTTTTTCCAATTGGGTTCCCCATATACATTTTGTGTTCTATGTGTGGTTGTGTTTCTATTCACTGTTTTTTTCCATAAATTTTTGGTATAGAAATCTTGTGCCTTTTGTGATCAGTTTGCTCTCATTGGCAGTTGCAAGGTTTTAAGGATTTTCTACAAGATTCACTCAGTGAATTCGTGTCATAGCTTGTTTGTTTGCATGATATTAAAGAATATCCCTAATTTTAATAGATATTGAAAAATACCCCTAAAAGTCCTTTTGTTGAGCCCCCATCTAGTACATATTTACAGTTTTTAAAATCTTCATTTTTACCAGATATCCTAGATATCCATTTTTTCTATTCCATTTTTTAAACCCCTTTTTATTTCTAACCCTAGATGATTAATTAATAATATAATAGTATATTTCTAATATTGCTCATCTATACATTAACGATGTAGATGACATTCGTCATTATAAACTATTATCTAAAGGGCATACATTATTAATATATCTTCAATATTATTCTAAAATGTGATACCCCACCTTACCTTATAATATAAATCAAACACAAATATATTTTATTAAATTACATATAACTATAATTAATATCATTAATCATGTGCTTAGATTTTGAAAAACTATTAATGATATTAAAAAATAAAAAATAAAATCCAAAATTCGATTTGAAGAGGTTATGAGATGTTTGAATATGGACATAAGATTGTCCATAAAAAATATACAAAACTATAAACTCACACCTAGACTTGTAATTACATTTTAAATGATAATTAAACAAATTTTCAATTACAATTATCTGTTATTTTACACCTCTTTTAACAAATGAAATATTTCAAACTCGATTAAAAATATATTAAACATGATTTATAATATTAAACAAGTCAATTTAATCAAACACATTAACATGCTATTAATTATTAATTCAAGATAGTGTGTGGTGGACCATAAAACAATAAATAAGTACAAACCATGGGAAAAACTAGGGTCGATTTGCCCCACACTTAAAGTGGTTTGACCTCCCTTCCAAAGCAAGTGAAATGAATCTGATTGGTCATGCACATAAAATATGTTTTATCTTTTCACCCCCATTCATTGTGTTAAAACTCGACTAAGTTATTGTGTCGAAATAGCTTGTAGCCATAGATAATTTCAAATTTGAATAAAAATATATTAAACTTTATTTATAATCTTAAACAAACTAAATTAACTAAACACATTAACACACCATTAATTATTAATTCAAGATAGTGTGCGGTGGACCCTAAAACAATAATAAGTACAAACCATGGGATAAACTACGGTGGTTTTGAATCTCATTAGCCCATGGAAATAAAACATGTTTTTCCATTTTCACCCCCATTCATTGTGTTAAAACTGAAGGTACCTTGCCAAAATAGCTTACAACCATAGATCATGATGAGGTGTTAAAGTTGTGGAAAGTGATGCCACTGGTGACATCACCATGATAGCATTCTAGCTTGGAGTGCCACATTAGCTATCCACATTAGTTTCCATGTCATTGTTATCCCTCCATCCAGACATATGTGGCTCAATTAAGGTTGCCTACTTGTCCACTGAATCACAGGCTTCAATATGCACTCGTGAAAACAACAGAAAATTGCTTTTAGCAAACTACTAGTAATGCCCCTTACCCCTATTTTGGAACTTTAGGGAGGGGATAAGTCACAATAGATATGGGAAATTGATCTTTGTTGGGTAGTTTCAACTCAGATCCCCAACACACCCCACCCACTAAACATCGACCTTGGGGGGTCTATGCCATACATACATGGTTAGGTCTAGCACTCTTGTGGATCAATGGTGATCTAATAATCTGACTTGTGCTTGTTGATTTTCATTGATTTTCTTAGTGTATTCCAATGTCTTAAAACTTTTATTGAAGTGTCGACATATTTCAATATTAACTCCCCAACACATGCACTTTAATTTCATAGCTTTGTGAACACAGTGAGGATGACCAAGGTGTAGAAATATAATTAGAAGACTAATGAACCCACACCCCCCCCCTCCTCACAACAACAAAAAAACACATATATTGCTATGTGCAATATAAAAATAAGTCATTCTACCCCTAAATACTATGAAATTTATTGTTTTTCATTTTTTCTCATTTTTAAACCCCCTATATTAACGAGCCTGTTAATATATTTTCCATCAAGTGAAGTCCTTGTGATTTTTTTGGGCCTAAACCACATTTACCATAGTTGGTTCCATTGATTAACTCTGTGTAAGGAATGGTTCCTAAAGATGAAGTGCTTATTTCCTTGCTTGAAAGAGGGATTTTCATTTTCTATTCAAAATTGGGATTGCCAACGATGTTGTTATGATCCAAGGGCCATAGATTTTTCAAAAGATTGGCTTCATTTTTTAGGAGTAGTCAAACTCATTCAACTTAAGGTATGCCCCTCAAGATGAGTTTTTTATTTCGATAAGGATGTTGAGGTTCTCAAATATTTTATGAAATGTGATGATATCGAGGGATTTCCAAAACGAATCATGGGTTTTCTATTACATAACAATGAAAACCCTAACTCTTGAAAGAGTGTCAAAGATCCTTGCCCATGTGTGCACTACTGGAGGCTTGCTATATGATTTTGTTTTTTCTATTGGCATGGATGAATGCTCTCGAATCATATATCATGAAGTTTTTCCTCTCATGTTTTGATTGAACTTTCTCAATCATGGGTACCCACAAAGTGATTACCTAAGAAGAGGCATTTCTCTTCATATATAGAAATGATCCAAAATCAATGATTAGAAAAGGAAAGGAAGACAAATGTGGGGAGGGATGTTAAATTAGATTCAAAGTTAGGTTTTGGTGAAGACTACATACTCCCTTCAAAATAACCCTTGGTAACAAATCTAGAAGTTTCAAAGAAGGCAGGGTTCAAAGGAAAAGCATAAGGACTTTGTTTAAGCAAGGTTGATGGAAACATAAAGGGGGAAAGGTTGATTTCAAGTGGAAAGGTGGCACTATCTATATATGTGAAGGATATGTGGCAAGAGTATTGATCAGAGGAAGTGGTGGGTGCATTTTCAAAGGGACCCGTGGTTGAGGTGTCTATAGAGATACTATATCCATTTAAGGTTCAAAATATGGCCATTATATTTAATGGTATGCCACTAATTCTGAGTAGGGTTATAAAATCTCAATTGAGAATTGAATCTCCTAGCTATAAATTTATTTGGGATTGGACACAACTAATTATAAAAGAAAATTATTTTGGAGTTTTTTCTAGTGAGGGATGGTATGTTTCTAGATTTACGTTAAAGAGTTTAATAGGAGGGTGATTCTAGATTAGAAGTGATGAGGATGTTTCTTACTCCTATGAAGGAAACATACCATTAGAGGAATTTTTAAGGTCTAAAATGGGCCTCCTAAGGAAACTAATCAAACAATAGTAAAAATAAGAAAATAAGAGTTATGAATTTTTAAAGGAAAAGAAAAAAAATGTATTTTTGACTTATCTCCTTATAGGTTTGCTCAAATTTCAAATGTGGGAACTCATTCAAGGCAAAGTTATATTCTGAATCCAATGAGTACCCATCTACATACTTTTGAGTAGACCCACAATAAGAAACATGGTTTTTTTTTAATGTTTTTTCAATTTTTGTCAGTGTTCGGCTACTCAAAAGTACGCAAATTAGATACTCACAATTGAAATTTGAGAAAAAATATAAATTGATATGTAAAAAATGTGTTTAAAAAAAGTAGTTCTCGTCTTTTTCCTCTTACTCCTAGGGATGACATCATCATCTTGAATCCTAATGGTTATTTTGAAGTTGATTTTGTTAGTACATTTTTCATTTTGAGGACCGTTGTTAACCTCAAAATTCCCCTAGCAATAAATCATGATACTTTCATCTTTCATCATTATAGAGTGGATTCAAGATTTCATTCACTGTATTATAGAAATTTGGTGTCATGTGTATTGGTTCTTCTTATCCTCTCCACCTCATTCTTGTACTTACAACTTTGAGGTAGAAGCTAAAATCTAGTGGGCATTACTTTGGTTGGTCATATAGGTTTTGTGCCCATTCCCTTGGAGGCTTAATGCCTCTTCATATCCTCATTAGATGCAATTTTTATCATCCATAAAACATTATAAATTTTTCTTTTTGGATTGTAACATTGCTAGAAAAGGGTCTCTTCTAAGCAATGATGATTGATTTCTCCAATAATCATATATAGTTAATCTATGGTGATGAGCTTACATTGGTTGGATTCTCTCTTTTGATCATATTTGATATACATGGCAGTAGGATTTCTTTTATAAACAATAAAATGCTATTGTGGGATGAATTTAACAATTGATGTAAACATTATGCACTTCTTTTCTTTTAAGTAAAAAGAAAATAATTTTTTTCTTTGGAATATATATATAGCCAAGGGTCATTTTAAGTGTTTTTACTTACCATGTCAAAGAAGTGTAGATCCCCCAAATACTTGCGGAGTACATCTAATCTGGATTTATGAAGGAAAAAAATGAAATACAAATTTAAAACAGAAACACAAAGATACAGTGGAACTGAACTTCAATTAATAAAAAGCAAATCATGAAAATTGTTTACATGCAGAATGAAAGAAAACTTGCTTGAATGATGGTAGCTTATGTCTTGGAAGATATGTGATGGCTACATGACTTATGAATTGTGTTATATTGAGGCTTCAAGGCCTTCTTATCATGAATAAATGATGAGAAACCCCAAATATCCAGAAACCTAACCCTAGGAGATGAAGCGCCAAAAAGTATGGGCCCTGATGGGGTTAGTTGGAACATCAAATTCTCGTTAAGCCGTTTGAAATGTCTATATGAGGGCAACTAATTTTGACTGAAAACATCAATTTGAATCCATGTTTACCCATTTTCCCAAAAAAACGTCATCTAGGGCCTCATAATGGCTCCAGAAGTTTAGGACCCAAAAACTGCCAAAAATGGAAAACTTCTAAAATAGGAAACGGTGTTGAAAAATAGAAAATTGATAAAAACGAATGTTGAGGGTCCAAGTGGAATATGAAGGTTACAACCAATATCCACCTAATCAATTCTCTCCCCTTTGGAAGCAATGGTCCCCATTGTGTTGAGTGAATACATGAGGTGAGTTAACTTTGGCTAAACTTGGTCCCTGATGAGCCACATGCCTTGGTGCAGGAGTTGGCCAGCTTTAATGACCCGATGTAGCTGTATCCTCTATTGGAAAGTGTTCTTAATTTTTTTATCCATGTTCTGATCATTTTTGGCCTATTCAATCCAATATAGGTTGAGCTTTGTTGGTATTAGTTGCTCAACAATGTCTAATGTGTTCAATAATGGTTGAAGGTATGGTCAAAGGTGGTCCACATTATTGGGTGTAGGGAAAGGAATGGGGGGATACTTAGCTCAAAATAATTATCACCCATAGCCTTGGTGATGTGTAAAGCCTGTATTTGAGTGGTCTAAGCTTTTGATGGGCTTCGGCAAGGTGTTCCTTTTGCAAATGTAACTAAACCTTATTACCCACTTGAAAATTATGTGGCACCCAATGCTAATCATGATGTTGTTTGTACTTAGTATTAGTTTTAACTAGTATATCATGAACTTGTTAGTGGATGTGCTAAATTTGTTCTATAAATTTGATGGCCTTATGAGCTCCAAATTGGACATGTAGATTTTGTCGGTGTAGTTGCAAGAGGAATTTCAACATCAATGGGACACAATGGTTGAAATCCCAAGCCCACGTGAAAGGGGCTCTGGTGAGTGGAGCTATGGAGATTTCTATTATAGCTATGTTGCATATAGGGAAAACTCTCATCCATGTTTGTGGATGCTTAGAGTTGTACATGTGTAGTAAGTGCAATATCATCTTATTGATGGCCTATTCCTGGCCATGAGTCTGGGGGTGGAATGCAGTCGACTTAGTGAGCTTGGTGTCCAACAATGACCAAAGGCTTGACCAAAATGTGCTCAGAAACCTGTTATCATAATATGAGATAATGTTCTATGGGATTCCAAAATGTACCCACACTTGTTCCAAGAAGATTTGGCAGTGGCTTCTATTGTGATACTCTTTTCGCATGCAGCCAATATGGTCATCTTAGAAAATCTATCAATGACCACAAATATACAGTCATTACCATGCTTGGTAGAAGGAAGGCCATATATATAATTCATGGAGGCGGATTCCCAAGGTTGGCTAGGATTAGGTAGAGGAGTGTACAAGACTTACTTTTTAATGGTTGGCTTGGTGATGGCATAAGTGGTGCAGGATATGATATATTCACCAACAACTTGCCATAGTTTTGGCTAATAAAAATAATTGTGTAGTACTTCCAATGTCTTCTCCACACCAAAGTGTCATGCAACCTGGCTATAATGTGCCTCCCAAATTATCTAGGCATGCTTTCTTGAATGACACAAAGATGTCCCGATAGCACAATTGTCCATCATGTAGGTGGAATTTTGGAAATGGATTTCCAACTATCAACATATTTTAGGTGGTAGTGAATTATGAGTCATTTTATTAAGTTGTGGCAATCCAAAGTTCTCGTTCCCACAAGAGTTGAGAACTATGCTCAGTGCCACAAATGGGAGCGGATTGAGGCAGCCTACGATGTGATTGGTGCTACCCTTCTTGTATTTAATGTTCAAATGAAATTGTTGCAAGTATGTGGACTATTTTTCATGGAAATCATTTTTCAGCTTCCCATGTGTCTGCATAAATTGAAGAGGTCGGTGATCCATATGGATGATCATCTACTTTCCCATAATATAATGTTTCCATTGTTGGCAGGCCTGCATGATAGAATACATTTCCTTATCACAGTTGGCGTACCTTCAAACAGTATCAGATAGTGTCTCACTATGATAGGCCACTCGATGCCCTTGTTGAGTGAGGATTGCACCAATAGAATAATTAGAGGCATATGTATCAATCTCAAATGGTTGTTGCGGGTTTGGAAAGGTGAGGTCTAATGCAGAGCAAAGGCTATGTTTCAATTCAATGAATTCCTTTTTTTGCGAATTGAACCAAAAAAACTTTGCTTTTTCTTTTCCCTTGGTAGCTTGACTCAAGGGCCAAGTGATATGAGAGAGTCCCAATACAAATCTCTGTTAGAAATTAGCAAGGCCCAAGAAGTTGCAACCCTCTGTTATAGTTGTTGGGGCTAGAAAATCTCAAATGACTTGGATCTTAGTTGGATCCACATGCACTCCTTGCGCATCAATTATGCATCCTAGATATTGGACCTGGTCGATGTCAAAGGAGCATTTCTCGAGGTTGGCACATAGCTTTTGCTACCGCAAGGTTTGAAGAACCTGTTGCAAATGTTGCAAGTGCTCTGCCAAACTCTTATTGAAGATGAGTATATCATCTAAGTATGCAACCACAAACGAGTTGGCGAAAGGCTACAAAATGTCATCCATCAACCTCATAAAATTTTCGAGGCCATTTTTCAACTTGAAGGGTGTGACCAACCACTCAAAGAGACCCTCTTGGGACATGAAGTGCATTCTTGTGATTGTGAGCTCCTCCTCCTCATTTTTCAGTTCACAATGGTGAGCTCCATTCTTGTGATCGTAGGGCATAACAGAAATGGCGGCCAACAAGACAGATGATCCCATCAGCTGCAAATCCTTGTGGGTCAGGTTTTTATTGTATCTTTTTTGAAGGATAAACAGCTTGTATCATGCATAACCATGATATAAATGACTTTCTAATATCCAAAATATCTTTGTTAGCTTTGAATAGTAAATAGCCATCATTTGGGGCTTGGGAGTCTTCTTAACCATGCACATAACACCATGAATATCTTTTATCGACCGAAAAGCTTCCTACACATCCATCCAACCATGTCATGTCTGTCATTAATCTAACACTACAAGGCAAAGCATGAAAATGACAAGTTTAAAACTAGTTAGAAGTTCACCAACCCGCCAAAGCTCAAGCTCAGTTGCAACCTTTAGTTGCTCAAACCTTGTATCAAGGTAAAGCTGCAAAGTCTCAGGTAGATTGAGATCAAGCATGTCTTTTTGATCCCTGTACTTAATCAAATTTACCAGGTGATTATGAATTATTTCACAAAGCTGGCGGAACTCTGTTGTCCGCTTATATTGCAAACAGAAACGGAATGCTCATTTTGCAGTCATCTGTGCATCCATCCATCCAAATACTAATATTGTAGTCAGCCACCCAAATCCAAAAATATCCTTTTAACATTTTTATTATGCATTAAAACTAATCCAATATACATATACCAGCGCAGAAGCTACTATACCTGGCTTAGCAAGTCATCTTAATTAGGAGGACAGACAAGTCTCTGTTGTTAATTAATTAATGATATTATAGAACAAAATTTTGCCACACTTGCCATAACCAGAAAACCAGATAGGCCACGGTCAATCTAGCTTGACAATGCATCCAAATTTTCAGGACGGTTGGCTATTGCAACCAACCACATTGGTTAAGAACAACAATTAATACACACACACTCCCAAAACAGAAAAGGAAACTACAAGTATACTTACCGCATATAATGCTTCCACCTTCGAATTGTTGCGAAGTACTTTGAGCACAGTCCTATATGTTTCCCACAGAAACTTAAGCCAGGGTGTAACAAGCTCCTGCTCTTTCTCTCCACCGACACTCACACAACTTAGCATCAAGTCCTCTGGCCTCTTCTCTGCCTCTGGCCTCTTCTCTGCCTCTAAGTCTCTCTTTGTAGTCTTCCATACATCCATGGTTTTTATTGGAAATTGGTGATATCTCGACTTAAAGTCATTCTTGTTGAAGTACTTTGCCACCTTGAACTAGTCAAGAATGTCATCAATCTGTGGGATCAAGTATTTGTTCCTAACTGTGATTTTTTCAATGCCCAATAATCAATGCAGAGTCTTCAAGTCCCATCTTTCTTTTGCACAAGTACAATTCGGCTCCCACAAAAAGAGGAACTTGGTCGAATGTGCCCTTTTTTTAGTAACTCCTATATTCTGCACTTGATTTCTTCATTTTCCAAAAGAGAATGTTGATAGATTATCCCATTGCGTAGAGGTGCATCGGGGGTCAGATTGGCCCATTACGTAGAGGTGCATCGGGGGTCATATTGGCCCATTATGTAGAGGTGCATCGGGGGTCAGATCAATCGAATGGTTGACCTGATAGTGCAAAGGTACCCCCATGGTTGAGGATAAGATGTCCCTATACTCTTCCATGACCTTATCCACTTTCTTCTACTATGTGGAGGATCCCTTTCTGAAAGCCACATATGTGGCCACAATCTTCCCCTTACTTTGAGAGTGAATCAGGAAGAAAACAAATTTCCTAATCTAGGAGATGATCTTACTACATTACTTCGCATAGATAAAAAAAAAATGGCGGTAGCTGGGGCTACCTCTGGTATCTTATACAGTTTTCTACCCAAAGTAATAATAACAGTACGAGTTATGGACTCATACATAGCACGATGCTTCCACAAGTATGGTTGGCCTAATCAAACATCACAAACTTCAAGGGCAACAACATCACACAATACCTTGTATGTTAGAGGCTTGATGTTGTAGGGCAGCATCATTGTTGGATAACAAGGAGATCTCGCCCTTGGTGGAGCCGCCTGATGGTGTATGGTTGTAGTTGTGATGTTATCAGTAGGCCCATCCACTTAGTGACCTTTTTTGAGATGAGGTTATTTTGACTCCCACTATCGACATTAAACTGCAGCATAGCGCCCTTCACCCACATTTATGAGTGGAAGACACGCTCACCCTCCTCCACATCTTTGAGCTCACTTTTCATGATATTGAAGGTGGAAACGATGGCATTGGGTTTTTCATCAATGATTTGTTTCCCCTTATCAGGTTCTAGCTTAGACTTGAAACATGAATTTGACTCTGAAGCTTCATCTCGGCCACGAGTAACTGCTTTGCACGACATTAACTTTTGTTGTGAGTGGGGCTCTTGTGGAAATCACACCACTTTGTTATATCTTTCCTTGTATTCCCTTTTTTATTCTTTTCTTGCAGCTTCAACAGGTTGTCTTGGGTCATTCCACCTTGGCTCTATCCTTTATTTTGTAGTTTAAAGGTGCCCTTGCCCTACTTCAAATGCGCAACTCCAAATTATTTCTTCTTTTGTTTAAATTCTTGCTTGATCTTGACATCATATCAGTATGTTTGACCAAGCGAGGAGATGTATAGGAACTCGATTTTTTCTAGATGTATTTTTGCAAATAGACATGGTACTTGAACACCATATGTCGCTCATATTCCTTGATACCCAGCTTTTTGTGTAGGGTATGAAAGATATTTATGAACTTTGGCACTTCTTGGTCTCTTTCCTGTTGTAGTGTGGTCCATTTTATGTACTTGTCTTTGTGTTATGAAACCAGCTCACAAAAATATAGAAAAGATAGATCAACACCTTAGAATTTAGCCTCTTCGAGGGGGCAACCTCCTTTACATTACACAAATGAACAATTCTTGATGATATCAAATGACAAGACCTCCTTTCTATATATATGATCTAAGGGTCATAATATAATCAAGCCGACATAACAATAATAATGTAAGGGCACAATAAAACACTAGTGGGCTTAATATTGGGCACATAATAACAATACGGGGACTACATGGGTACAAAAATATATAAGGGGGTGTCTAATAACAATAAGGGTTACACTAGTAGTATAGGGCCTAAATGCCCCTCTCCTTCAAAAGTGTTGTCCTCACGCTTGAGTAGTTTTTGATCTTCGTATAAAATTCTTGTCCTTCCATGTGAAATCTTCAACAAGTAAGTTCTTCCACTTGATGAGATGCTTTGAAATTGATCGATTTCGTAGCTTTCGACTTCTCAATTTCGTAAATGCTTCAGGTTCCAATATGTTTTTTCCTTCCTTGTCAAGTTCTAACAATATTGTTGGAACTAGGATATTCGACAACTTTTGAATGAGTTCCCACCCCGCTTCGCCATTCTTTCATTCATACCTTCCTTTGTTTATCAAATTTGGTTGGATAATAGAAATAGCACAAAACAATGCTTCCACATCCTCATCCTTTCTTGAGAGTGCATCTACAACAAAAAATTTCTTTCCTTTTCTGTAGATGATGTCAAAGTCATAACCCAACATATTTGTGACCCATTTTTTATGTTCTTCTAAAGATGATATTTGTTCTAAAACATATTTAAGACTATCATGATCCATTTTACCTTGAAGTGTCTTCCATCGGGCAAGGTCACCATTTCTTAAGTGCATGTAGTATTGCCAACATTTCCTTCTCATAATTAGCTTGCTTGAGATGTCACCATAAAAATACCCAATCACCTACATCAAAACTTTTTTCATTGTTATGTTGATCTACTTGTTGTTTCATTCGATTCTGCACCAAAGTGGCGTTATCCTTTAAAAGTTGGAGAACTTGTCGTTGATGCTCGATGTGATCTTTCACTTCTTGAACCTTTTTCTTCTTGATATTTCCTTCTATCTTGAGAGTTTGCAGAGTGGTAATTTCTTCCAATGCTTTACAAGATATGGTCAGATTAATTTCTTGATGCTCGATGTGATCTTT
>APFE030319490.1:20697-74749 GCA_000404065.3 Pinus taeda
TCTATCACAATTGTAACAAAGCCCTTTTTCTCTTTTTTCTTCCAATTGTTGTGGTGTAAGCCTTGTAGGTTGTGGAAGGCTAGGAGAAGAAACACTTCCATAATTATAGTCGTGAGTGGTGGGATTCCTTGTTTCCATAATTTCACTTTTAATTTTTCTTGCCAACTCAAATGCCTCCTCCAATGAATCAGGTTCCCAAAAAATGAACCTCATGTTGAACGTTATCCTTTAAAGTCCCTATGAAGACATCAATCATTTGCTTCTTTGGAATATAATTTACCCTTATATTCAATTTTTGAAAGTCCTCAATGTTCTCTTCCATTGAACCCCTTTTTTTTAGATTTATCAATTGGCTAAAGAATGAGTTTCTCTTTGTATCCTCATAATGTTCTATAATTTCCTCTGTGAAAATTGACCACATAACAAGTGGTTTATGAGAACAAAGCCTTTATACCATAAAAATTGGTCTGGTTCTAAATATGAAGATGCAATACGTACCTTTTGTAATAGTTGCACCTCATGCAGATAGAAATATTACTCCATCTGTAGTATCCAATTTACCGGATCCTTGCCATCAAAATTACTCATCTCACTTTTTCTTGATTTTAGGAGCTCGATCTTGAAACTATTGTAACTCTGTAATTTTGGATCTTCCAGTTCTGAAATCACGACCTGCGGTAGCCCTCTTTGTTATCTTTATAATGCCACCAGTCTGATCCAAATTGGATTCTTCAAGGAAGAGTTATGCCAAATCTCCCATGGTGACCTGATTATAGACTAGTTTAGTAGAGCGAACTTGTACAACATGCCACGTATCACTTTTTCAACCTTTGGATCTGAAAAATGTATACAAGAAACTAAAGTTCGTCCTCGTTCTGTAACTTCTTACGAAATTTCAATTTGATACTCAAAACAAAAGTTATGACTATTTTCCCCGGGTCACCTATTTGTAATGTAATTCGGGAGCCTGCAAAAAAGTCAACTTCCTCAGAGCATATCTCCGCAAATATAGCACGAAAAGCTCTGAAATTCGAACCCGAGGTTTAGAATGATTTCAACCCAAATTGTTTTTGTTTTTAGCGTCTGAAACATTGCAAAAAAAATAAAAATAAAAATAAAAATAAAAAATAAAAAAAATAAAAAAATAAAAAAAAAAAAGAAAAAAAAAGTTTATAGTGCAAATTCCCACGATGCCCTATTTGGAGCAACGAAACCTAGAATCGAAGCTCTGATACAAATGTTATGAACCAGCTCACAAAAAGATAGAAAAGATAGATCAACGCCTTAGAATTTAGCCTCTTCGAAGGGGGAAACCTCCTTTACATTACACAAATGGAAATAATTCTTGGATGATAAAAATGACAAGACCTCCTTTCTATATATAGGAGTCTAAGGGGTCATAATATAATCGGAGCCGACATAACAATAATAATGTAAGGGCACAATAATAACAATAGTGGGCTTCTATGGGGCACAATAATAACAATACGGGGATTACATGGGTACAACAATATAATAAGGGGGTTGTACTAATAACAATAAGGGGTTACACTAGTAGTATAGGGGCCTAACACTTTGTGGCTCCCAACAGGGTAATATTTTTCCTTAGCAACGTCTCAAAAATAGTCCCAATAGGGTGTGACTAAAAATAGTGAGGATTCCTCCTCAGCCCTTTGCTCATTGTAAGTTTCCCACCAATCTGACATGGGGGCAGCCTTAAGGAGTGAAAAAATATTCATTAGGGGAATTTTGAGGTCTAAAATGGGCCTCCTAACAAAAATGTACAACCAAAAATAAACTTTATAAGAACCAATAGGATTCAAGATGATGATGTCAACCATGGGGGATGATTCACCATTTTTGGAGTAAAAAGGTAAAAACATTAAAAAATAATAATAATAATAAAACCACTTTTTCAACTCATATTTTCAACTTGTCTCCCTAAGGTTTTACTCAAATTTCGAGCAGGAGTACTCTTCGGATGAAAAAATTAATTCCTCATCCAATGAGTACCCATGTTGCATACTTTCGATGGACCCTACTACAAGAAAAATGAGAAATACATGAAAAGAAGTGATTGCAATCACGTTTTTCATGTATTGCTCTTTCTTCGTGTAGTAGGTTCCATCGAAAGTATGCAACATGGGTACTCCTCGGATGAGGAATCAAATTTTGCATCCAACGAGTGTTTACGCTCGAAATTTGAGTAAACCCATAGGGAGCTGAGTTGAAAATACGAGTTGAAAAAATGGTTTTTCCTTTTTTCCCTCTAAAATTTGATGACGTAACCAAATCTCATTTTATTATTTCCACTAGTATTTTATAATTTCCTTAGGAGGCCCATTTTAGACCTCAAAACTCCCCTAATGATTTTCTCTATTGGGAAATTTATGGACTAAAAAATGTCCTTCAAGCAGATTTAACCATTTATCTAGAGCATTTGCATCTAGCTGGCCTTCAAATATGAGAATTCCAAAATTGACTTGTACCTTAAATGGGGTAGTTCCTTTGAAGTGACTATTGAATGAAGATGTGTTACCCATTGGTATTTGCCAAAGGATCTGAGAAAAATTATCCATCATCTTGTTCCTTTGTTGCTTGTGGGCTTCTTCGAGAAAGCATTTGATAGGATCTCATGTTGTCTTGTCTTTCTTTCCTTCCACCATGGGAGGTCGTCGGGGTTGGAAAAGACGATCTTGCAATGGTTCAAGCAATTCGAGTCCCAACTCCTTATACCCTGACCTCGTCGGGGACATGCACAGGAAACAGAGAAAGAGAAAATTTCTCTAATACCACTAATCTAAATTTATGGAGTAACGAAATTAAATACATATTTAAAACAAAAACATAGAGATACAATGAAATTTAGCTTCAATTAATAAATAACAAATGTTAAAAATTGTTTATATGTACAATGAAAGCAAACTAGATCAAGTGATGGTAGCTTATCTCTTAGAAGAGATGTGACAACTACATGCCTTCTAAACTACGTTATAATGAGGCTCGGAGGCATTTTTATCATGAAGAAACAATGATAAAACTTAAACATCCAAAAACCAAACCCTAGGAGATGAAGCAATAAAAGGTATGGGCTCTGATGGGGTTAGTTGGAACATCAACTTGGGCTAAGGTCATAACTTTGGCATACAATCTTCGTTTGGAATGCACGATAGCCCGTTAAAAAAGTCTATATGAGGAAAACAACTTTTCGCTTCAAACATTTATATTCAATGCATGTTTTCCCATTTCCCCAATAAATGTCGTTTAGGGCCTCAAAATAACTGTGAATGCTCTGGACCTAAAAACTACCAAAATAAAAATAAAAATAAACTACCAAAATAGGAAACGATGTTGAAAATAGGAAACTAATAGAAAGAAATGTTGGGAGTCCAAGTGGAATAGGTGGGTGGCAACCAATATGCACCTGGACCAACATCTGGGCTCTTTGGGGAGATACCTAACATTATGGCCATGTTTTTTAACTTTGTGGTGTACTCCTGCATGCTTTGCCCCAACTTTTTCATGAAGTAGTGGCAACGGATCCACTGGTCCTCTACATAGACTATAGGGTAAAACTATTACGTAATGAGGTTTTCGAAGTCCTCCCACTTAGCCACTAGAGGTTATCCCTCCAACCTCACGATCTTCATGTGGCTTTCCGAGCATGTTAGGGCGTGGCCTTTTAATTTCAATCACACAAATGAAATCTTATGTTCTTCCTCAACTTGATGGACACTGAAATACACTTCCAGTTGTTGCAGCCAGTGATTTAGCTTCAGAGCGTCGATCTCACTGTGGTATGGCCTGATATCAACCTTCACTTCTATTTTTAACAGGGGTTGTGACTGTTCATGGCACTTAAACTGGGTTGATCTTTTTTGGGTCCTTTCTTCGGTTGGTTCTTTGTATCTTTTTTATCTCCTGATTGCCCTTTTGATTTGTCTCTACATAGAACCCCCATATTCTTTGAATATCCAAAGCCTTTTTCTTTGGGCCACCATGAGGATATTTATATTATGATATGTGTGTGTGTGTGTGTGTGACTTGTTTTTCCGGCCACGAAAATCTCTCCTCTGAAGGATCACGAGGGTTATTCAAAGATTCATCAAACATGATTATGGTTTTATGACTTTTGCCCCGGTAAATCTAGATCCCCTACAAATATCCACAATATACCTAAAGAAACCTACTTTGATACCCATATGATCCATAAATTTTTGTGGATATTCAACTTGATAGTTCATCGCAATGGATCTGATAAATCTATATTTAAAATATGAAATTCTACACTATTACAATTTTATTAGATTTTTGGATCTGTATTTTTAATATTAATAGTTCATGCATGCAAATTTAAAATTATGCAGAAAATAGAGAATACAAAATAGTGAATAAAAAATCTCACACACACATTTGACAGAAGATATGACCTCAGAAACCCTTTTTGGAGGAAAACCCAACTGGAAGGTGAGGTCACTCTGCTCTCTTTCTCTAAATGGAAATATGGTTGTGAGTACAAAGAAGTATGGCATGTGGCCTGTGGGCTACTATAGTGCAGAAATCCTCTTTTTGTGTTCTATCTCCTATTCCTCTCTATTAATTTTGATCCACTATGGAAAAAATTCACTTGAAATAATGGAATCCCTTTTTCCTCTGAGTGGCCTCGTTATAACATAGCCTGATAGTCTACTAGTGGTTTGGTTTGGATACCTCAACTCTTAACCAAAGTTACAATATAGAATATTCTAGAGACTTATTCATCATAATCACAGGGCTAGCCTATTTTCCACAAGTTATGGGGGTTGACGTGGCATCCTATCGAATTACGATGGTGAAAATAGGAAGGTCAACTTTTGAGTAGCATAAATTTCGCATACAGACTCTGATTAACGTGATTCTTGCACCGTTGGAAATATATTTATGTATAGAATAATAAAAATAGATGCCACACTAGAGCATTAAAGTTTCACCCAAAAAATGTTGTTTGATTGCTCAAAATGTTCCTGGAAGGTTTCAAACCACAATTTGCCAAATTGGGTCCCACCGGTAAAAATGGTTCTAAGAGTTGATCCTCCACTTTTTCCACTATGAAAGCATAGAGATGGATGAAAAACAATATAATGATCCATTTTGGATCATAAAAGTTAAGGGAAAAAACATTTTTTAAGGTGAATTTTATTGCCTTCAAAAAGTTGGAGTTTACACCAAAACATTAGACAGCCTTTTTGGTCTCACTAGGAAGACCATACCATAACGAGAAAAACACTCATTGTAGAGAGGAAAATGAGATATGAAGACAAAAGGATATCACAAAAAATAAAATATAAATGGAGTGTTAACCTAGGATGCTCAAACTAATAGTAAGTATGGCATAAAAGACACAAAACATAAACATGTCCCTACTAAGTTGAGGGTTATGAGTCTGAAACAACACCTTGTATAAGCTCTATTAGATTTGTAGGAGCTTTCCTTTCCACAAGGGACATGCCAAGGTGTTTTTATATCTTATCCAATTTATTTTCCAAGTCATACAAATGGCAATGTAAGTGCTCCAGCAATAGAAGGGCATCCTCTTGGTGCTCTCGTCCGTAAGCATGTGCCTTAATAAGAACTTTATATGCCAATATAATTCAATAGTTTGCATGTACTGGTTAAATTGGTGCTTGGTGTGTCACGTGTCATGAATCCAATCTGTCATTCCACCAAGACCTTTGTATCTAAGATGGGGGTTCTTTGAGTGGAGGCCTCCCCCTCAGCTCGAGCAATTTCTTCTTGCATGGGGCCCGACATCAGGCCCTGATAATGTCTTGAAAAATACTCCAACCAATGATTCATATGGGTATTACCCATGTGGGCCTGCTCTTGTTATTATGTTGCCCCCCATTAAACTCATACTCATTAACAAGGCATGGGAGCAGGAAGAAGCAGACTGACATCTTGGAGTAGAGCATTGAAAATGGCAACAAGAAAAGCTAAAAATAGCAGTTTAGGTACCAGTGTTGGACATAGAAACAAGGAATGAAAAATGGAAATGCTAAAAATAGCATTGCTATAAATAGTATTCCGGGATAGATTCCAATTTTAGTTAGTCCATGAACTAAAATTGAGAAGTAAAATTTGAATTTGTTCTTAGCAGTTGTTTGTAAAATAATTAATTAATTCATCTTGAGTTAATTAGTTGGAGAAAATTAAACTGAAGACTACGTGAAGACATGCAACAGTTTCTCCATTAATTGAGGAATTTATCCATCAATTAAAGAGATAAGGATGAGTTGTAATTATTTAGCTCAGTTAACTAAGTTAAGTCCAGTTAAATTAGTTCCAAACAGCTGGAGGAACTAATTGTGAGTTCAGTCAGTTAATGCATGCATGCATGCAACTAGTGTTCTCCAGATAACTGAATATTCTCTCATAAATAACTCATGCATGTAAGTTCAGAGAAAGACCCAGCTGATATCAGAGGAAGGGACAATGTACTATCAGTTGGAGGAATTTTCCTATATAGGAACTCATCCATGCAGAAGGAATTATCTCATTCAGGATTGCGCAGTTATTTCAGAGGTTAGTGTTGTGTGTGTGGTGAGAATCATGCAGGTTGCAGCTGAAGGACCACGGAGAAACTGCGCAAGGAAATATGAGGCTTGGAGGGTAGAGGAGAAGGTTTGTGAGAAGCCTTTGACTGTCTATGAGCAGCAGTTGGATTGCAAAGAGAGAAGAATAGCTTGTGAGATGATTCTTTTTGTAATCTGAACATATTTCCACTTGTATGATAATACAGAGATTGGGGTTTTAGGTTGAGGCTTTCCCCGAGTTATTCTTTTTTGTTTCATGTGTATGATTTCTTCTTCTCTATTATATGTGTTTTGATTGATCTAGCTCAAACTGATTAAGCTTCCACAAATTTTGTTGTAGAAGTAGATCTTGTATTTTGCTTTAGTATATTGCATAAGTTGTTGATCTATAGTGGGAAATTCTACATGGTATCAGAGTTAGCTGATCTGTAGAAAAATTATACATGGTATCAAAGCTAGGTTTATCGGAGAAAAGGTGATCAAAGCGAAGAATAGTACACAAGAAGGGAGAAGTTCGAAGTTTGAGGTTCCTGAATATAGAAATCGAATTCTTATCACATCTCAAATTTCCCCAATGGTGTTCAACAGTTAAGACTCGAGTATGCCATTGATGGCAGCTCGAATTATATAGCCTGGAAGGATCGCATGGAAGCAGTATTAGAGACGATGGTCTAAAGGACTTCATTAATCAAGAAGTCCCCAAACCGGCAGCAGCTAATACTACAGAATTGGTGAAATGGAAGAAATGTGTGGCTAGAGCGAGGAGAATCCTCCTGGAGGGAGTTCGAGACCACGTTGTCTCGAGCCTCCATGGGAAGGAGACACATTTTTAATGTGCAAAACATTGAAATATCTATATCAGAACAATAGTGATCAAAGGAAGCTAGCACTGAAAGACAAGCTTCGGAAAATCAAGTGTGAAAAGGGAAACATGACCTCTACATATCTAAACAAGCTCACCACCCACAGGGATGAGCTTGGAAGTGTAGGGATCACGACAGCCAATGATGACATGGCGAGTCTTGCACTCCTCGGTATTCCTAAGAGTTGGCATAGCTACCAAGGCTCGATAAATGGAAGAGAAAAATTGCCAAATTGGGAATGACTTTGGTCAGATCTGATGCAAGAGGAGATAAGAAGAAGCACCAGAGATGGTTCTTCATCCAAGGAGGATGAAGAAAATTGCGCCTTAGGGAGTAAGGCAAAGAAAGGGAAGGAGAAGGATTCTCATCCCAAATCGAGTTCTTCCTATGGTGGCAAGAAGTTTGACAATCGAAAGTGCGATGCTTTCATTGTCATGAGGTGGGCCATTTTGCAACAAATTGTCCATTGAATAAATCCAAGATGGGATCCAAGGAAGGATCCGAAGGTGAGGCATTGGCCTCACAGTTCGAGTTGGATTTCACACTCTTCGCATGCATGGTTTCATCCATGGTGGGATGTGGTTGGTTTCTTGACAGTGGAGCTTCTTTCCACATGACCGGCGACAAGAGTTTGTTCAGTACCTTGGAGGAGAAAGATCTCTAGATACTCATAGCGATGGGTAATGATGAAAAGTATAGTGTCTCAAGTGTAGGCACAGTTGTTTTTTAGAGGGAGCATGGAGCTCGCATTACCTTGACTGATGTCAAGTATGTACCAAGACTAAGGAAAAATTTGGTGTCGATTGCAATGCTGGAAGACAAAGGCTATGATGTAGTCTTCAGTAAGGGAAAGCTTTTCCTTAGACATATCACCACGAGACAGGTGAAGCAGATCGGTTCACGAGTCAAGAACCTGTATGCTCTTGAGGTTCAAGATGCATCAAAGCCTTGAGGAGCAAGGCAATTGATGGAGACTTGGTGGTTGAGAGGGAGAGTACATTACCTCTCAACATGCAACGCCAGAACAAGTCGCAAACAGTTGTGGAGGAGCCACAATTGGTGAAGCAGCTTCAGGAGGTTATGGAGCAACCACAACTAGAGAAGCTGAGAGGAGATCGAGTGGAGGCATATACTCATGCAGAGACCTCCAGTAGGGGGAAATTTTGAGCCAAGTGAGCAGAGGGAGCACATGCATCCATACCTCTAGGTAGGAGGTTGGGCAATGTGGAGTGACATTCCTAAGAAGGCTGAAATAGGGGCAGAATCCTTGAGGTACCCAACCTCTTTGATTAGACCTTGCTATGGGATCTCTGACGAGGAGTAGCAGGACTGACTGAGTGGGTAGAGACAGATGCGGATGGAGCGGAAGAGAGAGCTACAGTGCAGGAAACCCAAGACACTATAGAGCTAGCAGGCTGCAACAATGCAAGAGGCACAGGAGTGTTGCACCAGTGCAAGATGGCACAAAGAGGTGTGCAACGATGCGAGATGCATAGAGTGTTGTAGTACCTCAAAGGTCAGAGAGGGAGCACTTTTCAGCGGCAGAGGGAGCATTAGCATCAGATGGTGTTTCTAGCCCAACAGAGAGGTTAGTTGGGAGTTTTTTTGTTTCTAGATTTATTGGAGCAATAACACTTGGGAGAAGTGTTGCATGCAAAACATTCCAAAGGTTTAGGATCGGGTTCGAGTTGAATGCCTTTCTTGTTGAGAGGGAGCATTGAAAATGGCAACAAGGGATGCTAAAAATAGCACTGCTATAAATAGAAGTTCGGGTACCAGTGTTGGACATAGAAACAAGGAATGAAAAATGGAAATGATAAAAATAACATTGCTATAAATAGTATTTCAGGATAGATTCCAATTTTAGTTAGTCCCTGAACTAAAATTGAGTAGTAAAATTTGAATTTGTTCTTAGCAGTTGTTTGAAAAATAATTAATTAATTCATCTTGAGTTAATTAGTTGGAGAAAATCAAACATGAAGTCTATGTGAAGACATGCAACAATTTCTCCATTAATTGAGGAATTTATCCATCAGTTAAAGAGATAGGATGAGTTTTTAATTTGAGTTTAATAGTTAGCTCAGTTAACTAAGTTAAGTCCAGTTAATTAGTTCCAAATAGTTGGAGGAACCTAATTGTGAGTTCAGTTAGTTAGTGCATGCATGCATGCAACTAGTGTTCTCCAGATAACTGAATATTCTCTCATAATAACTCATGCTGTCAGTTCAGAGAAAGACCCAGTTGAGATCAAAGGAAGGGACAATGTACTATCAGTTGGAGGAATTTTCCTATATAGGAAACTCATCCATGCAGAAGGAATTATCTCCTTCAGGATTGCGCAGTTATTTCAGAGGTCAATGTTGTGTGTGAGGTGCGAATCACACAGGTTGAAGCTGAAGGACCCAGGAGAAATTGCACAAGGAAATAGGAGGCTTGGAGGGAAGAGGAGAAGGTTTGTGAGAAGCATTTGATTATCTATGAGCAGTAGTTGGATTGCAGAGAGAGCGGGATAGCTTGTGAGATGATTCTTTTTGTAATCTGAACATATTTCCACTTGTATGATAATACAAAGTTTGGGGTTTTAGGCTGAGGCTTTCCCCGAGTTATTCTTTTGTGTTTCATGTGTATGATTTCTTCTTCTCTGTTATATGTGTTCTGATTGATCTAGCTCAAGTTGATTAAGCTTCTGCAAATTTTGTTGTAGAAGTAGATCTTGTATTTTGCTTTAGTATATTGCATAATCTGTTGATCTACACTGGGAAATTCTACATGGTATCAAAGCTAGCTAATCTGTAGAAAAATTCTACATAGAGGTCTAGGAAATTTGATAGGCTTGAAAGCACAAAGGAGTTGCCACCCAAAATAAAAATCAGATTGAACACCTATTCCAGATGAGGGATATCTATGAAATGTTGTCGTACAATCCAATGCAACTAAGAGGATGGTAGGGATTACACAATAACGCTTCGGCTCAAGCATTCAGTGATTACATAAAAAAGTTATTACAATAATTGCACATAGAAAAGAGTGAGTGCACAATTAAACAGAAGGCGAGAAAAAAGGATTAGAACATACCAGAGACTAAAGGAGTGTGATAACATAGTAAAACGGTCAACCACGTGAAATTGAATGTGCGCCGTCATCCACAATATAATTGGCAAGAACTCGATGTCACATTTTTCCTGGGGTAATTCAAAACTATTCTCAAATCAAACGGCCCATCAGAGAGTGAAACATGTATAACAAAGCTCAAATCCAAACTAGGCACCAAAAAACACCATAAAAATGACTTACTATGATTCCCCAAAGATAGCAGCAACCACACTTCCCAGACAATAGGAAAAATAACCAATTTAACACATTTAGGAAACAAAAGAGGACTAAGGTCACAATTATACGAATGGGATTAAGGGCCTAAACTTTCTCCTTCAAACGAATGATAATAGATAAAATTCTAGTGTTTCCACATGTGACAGTCATTTTTAAGAAACCAAACCAACTTTCTTCCTTGAAGTATGCCAACATTGGTCGTCCTACAGGTGCAAAGATAGATACTACCAAAACCAAAGATGGAAAGCATAAGAAAATTACCTAGAGACTAGACTTTTCATAAATATGGAAAGAAATAGTAGCCGCTCATTGTAGAAGAGTTGGCTAGATTGGTGCTACCTCCTAAACTCGAACCCAGCTTCCATGAGATTACTGCAACACCATACCCAGATTGCTCCTTCCTCTATAGTTGTTGCCCATACCTGACTGTGCAAGAAAAATCTCGGCTAACCAAAACATGAATTGTGCTTAGGGATTTTGCCATGTAGAATCCATGATATCTCCTTCCTCCACAAAAATAACCGACTTGGAAAATGTGCAGTGCGGTCATCACCTCTGCTCACTTGTAACCAGCATTGTCATTCTACATATCATTTGTTATTTGGTTCTTCAGGTCCTTAATGTGTATTAAATATTTTGGGGTGTGTTTCCATGTCCCCTAGTTCATCAACCAAGTTGGATGGCAGCATCTGACTCCTCCCCCCTTGCTTCTCAAGATTCACCCCATACGGAGCAGGGAAAAAAAATTGAATAAAAACACAAAAAAATAATATTAAATTACAAAATTTCTAAAAATAACAAAAATTTAATATAAAACTAACTTTATCTTTAAAACCCCAAAAAAATACCTCAAAAAAACTACAAAATTGAAAATATAACCCAAAAAAGCAAAAGCAAAAACAAAATAACTAACTAATTTTTTCTTGTTGTCGGTCAAAATACTTTCATTAATTCTTCAAAAAGATATAGCATATAGTTTGGAGGCCCTCTGCTCTCGCGGCTTCACTCTAACTGGATTTGTTAGCCGGGAGAGCAGTGCAAAAGAAGAGAATATATTACCATTTTTTACATGAACCCCAAAGGCAGAAGAGCCATATAGCCCAAAACACATGCAAAACAAAAAATAAAACAATAGATAAAAATTCAAACGAGAGGATGCGGTGCATGAGTAACACATGGAGCCATAGGATGGCCATGACCTTCATGAATATGGAAATCAATATGAGCAAGGCACACCTCAATCTCATTTATCCATTCATTGGTTTGGCATTCGCTACATCGCACAGATTCTATGCGCTCCAAAATCCCCCCCTGACTGTATTAGACATTAATTATTTAACCGATAGTCTCATTTATGTCGTCGTACCTCTATTGGCGAATGACATCAAGACTAGCCAAGATATCACATAGTTGTTTGGCTATTGAGTCCAGCATTGGCGGATGCTCCATACGTCATGGTGATTAGTCATGAACGTGAGAAACCTCACCCTCCATTTGTGCTCCCCCCACCACATCATCAGTAATCGCCTCCGCTCAGTCAGGTTGCTCCCCAGGCTGGCCACGAGGTCCTAATCCTCGTTGGGCATGCCCATGCTGGCATAACATTGCCACCAAGTAGTCAAAGAGAAATAGGCACATAACCCGCTCTTACAATTCCAACTATTCCAACCCTTGTGAGAGAGCTTAACTACCCAACAAGTGCAGTGGCCACAAACGCTTCCAACACACCATCTATGGATCAAATTGACACAATTACCTGAGGGCGGACCCTTTGAAGAGCCTTCAATAAAGGAGGGCCACACAATTTTGCCTCCCCAAAGCCCCAAAACAAAGTTTGGCCTTAGAGTTGCACCCTCCCAAGAAAGGAAACAAGATGAGGTGGTCAAATACTGACAAAATTCATAAAACAAAGAGTAATTAGAATAGGAGGGAACTCCCCCACTTATTGAAATTCCTTCACAGACGCAGCTTCAGCCAAGGCAGAGCTCTGTCACTTGAAATGAAATCGCATTGCATAATCTTCAATCCACATTCCAGGCACACTCGGTGTGCACCCCCAACTTTGCTCCGCAGGATCCAACCCCACCCTCATCGTCGCTTGAACAAGGCCCGCAGTACAAACATAACACCCCCAACCAGCTTCCTTCAACACAGAGCTACCCATGTAGAAATTTCACCTATAGAACAAATCGATATATGCAATGTCCTAAAGCATAATACTTGTTCTACTTCTACAAAACATTAAGCGGAAGCATAATCGAAATCATGAGCAACATCAGGTAGAAACATGCATAACTGATCAAGAGAATTAATCACACATAACACAAGATATATCCAGGGGAAAGCACCAGCATAAAACCCCAACCATGTATTATCAATAAAGTGGAAATCCTCTTCACAATACAAAAAGAATTAGCTCTCAAGCTATTCAGTTCTCAATGAACTATGAAGATATGAAGATATGTCTCATGAACCACCCAAGCCCTGTTTATATAGGCTTTCCCTATGGTCCTTACGTAGTTTGCTTAGGAAATAATAGCAAAAGCATATGCTATTAATTCCAACATGCCAAAAACAACCAATGGTCCAAATACGTATTCCTTGAGAACACTAGTTCCTCAACCATGCAAAAACTACTAACTAGAAATAGTTAAGCATGTGATAGTACGTTGTCCCACATCTAATCTCAACTTGGTCTCTGAAAAAACTGACATGCAACAATTATCCATGAGTGAATCCTCAGTTATCTAAAATAATAGTTGTCACATGCATGCAAGCATTAACAAAGTATATTTTATTATTTTAACAACTTGTTAAAATAATCTAACTGCACTTGACTAGTTAGAACTAAGTCAACTGATTCTCTCATTCACTGGGATAACTCATGTGCATGCTCACAAAGACTTCAAGTTTAATTTTTCATAATTAATTAACTCATGGAGATTAATTAATTAATATTTTAAACTACTGTTAAGACCAAAATTAATTTTACTTCCTATAGATGGACTAGGGATTTCTATAAATAGGAAGGGACCCATAAATGCTATTATTAGAACTTTCTATTTTTAGCAGTTTCACCTCTCACCCAATGTGGCCAATGACCTCACTGGCCAAACTACTATTTTTAGACATGCTATTTTTAGCAGGACTATTTTTAGCACATTCTAAATTTAGCATTTCTTGTTGCACACTTTCAACAACCCAGACCAGCAGGTATGCACAGGTGAAGAGCCTGTGCACACTCAGTCGTAGTGAAACTGCTCACCCAACTACCTACGCCAATAAACCAAAAACAACAAAAAAAAATTGAGTTGTCTTGATATATAGTAAGTTTTTTCATTCTCGAGGTTTTTGTTCGAGTGTCGCCACTTGGTGTGGTCATCTCCTCGCCATAAAATATGTGCCATGTTGCTTGGTTTTGCTCGCCTAAAACTAGGCTCTATACACCTTAATCACACACCCCCATTGGGGAAAATAACTAACTAACAAAAAACAAATAAAAAAACCTTATATATATATATAATATATATATATATATATATATATCTTAAGAAAAAATTAAAATCTTATTGCGTCCAGAGGTGCTCTACGGCTCAGTATGGGAGAGATGTTGTCACATAACATTACATATAAAAATAATAAAATTTTAATTTTAATTAACAAATTAAAAATAATAATCACAGTATTTCAATTTACACCTTAATTTTATATAACTTTATATAGAGATACAAAGTAACTGAAAGTAAAAAACAAAAAACAAAAATTAGCTTTTATTATGAGGAAGAAATGTAATGAGTAAAAAAATATAATTTACTTTTGACTACAAGGAATAAATGTAATTTTTTCACATGACAAGAAATAGTATTATTGATATTACATTATGTGTAATTCATTCTACATTCCATTTACATGTGATATTTCAAACAAAAATATATTTATAGCAAAAAGTATTTTACTACCAACCATAAGTAAAATATTTCAATGTCCTTATTAAATAACATAGTTTAATAAATACTATTGAGAGAATTCTTATACCATTAATAGTTGCTTACTAATTCAACGTATGAGGATATTTATAATTTTTCAATGTTTAATATGGATTTGATATGTAATATTTTAGAAAATATTAATAATAAAAATAATTAAATGTATACATACAAAAAATATATATATGAGGGCCATATTTTAACATTTTAATGTGGAAAACATGAATTATAAATAAAATATTTCAATGTCAACTACATTATATTATACAAGCCTAGATCCATGGATCTACCAAGAGCCTAGAGAGATCAAATATCTTTTCACTCTAAAAGATGTTTGCATGGCAAGAGATTGATCGAGATCAAGAGTTAAGATGGATAAAGTACCAAATTTTAATTTAAACAAAAACACAAATAAAGAAATATATATATATATATATATATATTCAATGGGAATATCAAGTTTCGTAGGGTTTAGGAATTGCCACAAATAACCAAGCAGAAGCCTACACTCTTCTGCAAAGTTTCGTCTCTCTCTGGCTACGAAGAGAAACATTCATGGTCTCATTATCATTGGTGACTCTGCCATTCATTTGCATACCTCATTAATGGTTCTCTTCCCTTTGACAGCAAACTCCAAGTTATTGTAAAAAGGATATATTTTATGCTATGAAGCTTTCATTCCAAATCATTTATTCATGTCCATAGGCATAACAACAACAAAAAGGACCTCCTCCAAAATGAGGGGGTTCATCTAGCAAAAGGAAAACTTAAGTGGATAGGGTTCTAAGCTTAACCCTAGTTCCTTAAGCACGTAGGCAAACGATATTTTGTAAGTATAAGTTTTTAGTTGACCGGAGGATCTACAAGTTAACATTTTTACAATGCTATAATTCTCATATACATGTTCTAGGCATAGTTTTGGATCACAATTTAATATTGTGTTAATTACTACAGTGTTGATCAATCTACACTAGCATGTATGTTACAAGGATGTAACTTTACTCCATATAGGAGCATTTCTCAACAAGACCTCAGAGTTCTTACCACATTTATTAAAAGGAATGGGTTTCATCAATTTAATTTCAAATAAATTTTAAACATAGACATTTATTTTTATAATTAGGATGTAATAGGGATTAATGAAAAGAATGAGGGATTCATTTTTCATCTACATGTAATTCACTTTTTCAATTGAGTTGTTGAAGTCGATAGAGATTTTATGCTTACATTTGATATTGATTTGATCTATTTTTAATGGATCTCAAAAAAATATAAATGAAGAGTAAAACTTAAAATATGTATTTGTAATTGTGAAAAGAATTGATAGTGTAAAAACAATCCCTAAATCCATAAAACATCCTCGGTTTCATAATTGAAGTTGCAAGTATTGTGTGACGGAGCAATTGAAGCCTTTATCTAAAACCTTTGTTTTTAATAGCACATTATTTGATTGAATTATGGCTTCTATGTTTATTGAGGACTGAGAAATTGTTGAGTACTAGGCCAAATCGGCTTTCCTTGAATTTCATTTGATTGATCGAGGACAATCCAATTGTAAAACGAACCAGTCGAGCTTCCAAATTCAGAATTTAGCCTTAGTTTTGTTTTCTATCAGATAGTTTTTCAATGTGCAGGTTTAAGTCGAGGTTTGAAACGAGATTTTAAGCCAAGAAGTAAAACCTTCGGGTGGCAGGGTTCTCTATAGGTGGCCTGAAGAGAAGAATTCTTTATAACCAGGAAAGACTAGTGGAAAAAAAATTCATGTTTACGATGATGTTCTATTAGTTGACAGACACATACAGATCTCCATCATGGATTGTCGTCAATCCAATTGATCAAGTTATACCAACACAGTATGTACACCAGTGGAATATATCCGAGTTAGAAGAGGGACCAACTCTCTGGACATAATATATCCGAGTATTGAAAAGGGCAACTAATATATTTGAGATTATTGAGTCATAGATTTGAGTCATAGATATGTGGAATAGTATATGTTCATAGAAACAAATAGATTACCTAATATATGTCCATAAATACTTTAGATATATCCATCGAAACAAGTACATTATCCAATAGTGAACCTACAGAGTCAACATACAGAGCCATGGTAAATAAGCCTTGCCATCGAGGTAAGTGGACTTTGAAATCTGTGCATAAAAGTTATCAGGCCTAAGGTACTGAGTCGAAGCTTTGTGAGTGGGAAGCATTTGGACCAAGGATCCATTCGGGTCAAAGGGAGGTGTCCGAATTCAAAGAGTTATCCAGATCCAGAAGGAACGTCTGCTTAATTTGGAATCCAGTGCGCATCATCCTACAGGGTTCTGCCATTAAAAGATCGGGGGTTTCGGATGTCTTGGTATGGAACATGCTCCGTGTACCATCTCCAATTTGAGTTAAAGACATTTACGCTGCACTTTCTCAAATGGAGGCTCAACCTATTCTGCCAATTTTCTCTTTCCGTTTTTGGAAAGCCTCATGGCCTCTCAAGATGGTACTTTTTTCCTGGCTCCTTTTTCAGAACAGGAATCTATCCTGGGACAATCTTCAGAAGAGAGGATGCCCTGGGCCGAGCCGCTGCGCCTTATGTTTTTCTGCTGGGGAGACAAACTTCCACTTGTTCTTCCAGTGTCAAGCATCTCTGCAAGTCTGGTATGATCTCTCCTTAACACTGGATTTTCCTCACCGTTGTTTCTCCTCTGTACAGGAAGGATTTCTCTGGTGGAGCGTACAGTCGGAATCTCGGCGCTCTTTTTTTATTGCTGTATGCTGGTCTATCTAGATATGGCGAAATGAATCTATCTTCAAAAGCTTTCGGAGGCCATTTCTTCCACTCTGCTCCGCATCAAGGCTCTCCTGGAATTTCTGGGCATATAGGCCTCCTTTTTGGCAACTCCATCGAGTTATATTTTCGCCTTGTTTCAATACATTTTGTGTATTTAGATCTTCTCTGCCCTGAGTCACCACAACTGTTCAATTGGCATGTTCAACGATTTGAACTATCTGAACTCTTCTTGCTCCTTTCTGCCTGGTGTCAATTAACATTTCAGTATATATCGGAACCTCTTGATCTGGTTTTTACCTTGATAGATATGAGTTAATCCTTCATTAAACCTATATATGTAATTGATCATCTTTATATCAATACAATATGATTTGTATTTTTCTTGTGAAAAAAAAAAAAGGAGTATCCAGTACAGGAAAAGTATATGGTTGTAAGCACATCTAGGAGCGCGAGATCGTAAGTGGACGGCCAAGGAATTGGATCACCCAGATTCTGAATTTGTCGTGAAGAAAGGTATCTGGGCCCAGAAACAGTTCAAGTGTTCTCCGGGAACCGAATTTTATCACATAATTTTGGTGATTTGTGCTTTCAGGAATTTGGGTTTCCATTGTTCGAGGAAAAATTGGGAATGGCTCGAGGTTCAAATTTGGAGGAAATTGCAGGTGTGTAAATATAGAGAGCCAATCCATGAAATAATAAGAGAGCAGCTCTATTTTGAGCTTTGATTAATTCGCAGAAATTGTCCAGGTTCCATGGGTAACGAGAGTAAATGGATGTGTTTGTCATCATATACATTTTCGTAAAATTATTTCATCAGCCGCATTCGTTTCTTACATATCCTAGACCGTAGAATTAGGAAGGTTTTGAAGTCTTCTCACTTACTTATTAGGGGACCACTCTCCAACTTAATTTTCTGTATGTAGTTTTCTTACCCATTTAAGCCATGGCCTTCTAACTTTAATCTGGCAAACAATATTTTTGATCTGCATTTATGTGGTGAATGCTAAAACTTATTTTTAATCGTTGCAACCAATGATTTAATTTTAAGGCATCGATTTCACTTTCAACAACTTTATGTTGATCTTCAATTTCATCTTGAATAGGGAATGTAAGTAAGTGACGACACTTAAACTTGGTTATTGTTTTCTAGGTTATTTCCTTGACTCATTTTATGTGTCATCATGATCCCTCAAATTTCTCTCCAATCTAACCTTTTGAGTTAAACGTCCATCTTCTCGGATGCCAAGCTTGTTTGCTAGAGACATCATAAGGAGGTCCATATTGCGATTAATATCGGTGACCTCTACTTTCAGACTCACGAATGCAGGAGCATTGATCCACATCCAAGAAAATCAGTGGAAACGAGTTTCTGGAAGGTGCAGAGATCAAAAGGCAAAGTGATTTTGAGAGTTTTGTGGAGATGATCATGTTGAACACTTTATGGAGAAGATTGTGGATCTTGAAATGATCAAAGATATTGAAATTTTCTTGTATAAAGTAAACATGTGTGCGTACAAAAGGACAGCCATTGAATGAGAGTAGGCCCATCAAGGTGCCAATAGATGCTATGTAATATTATAGTGGGTTTAATTAATGAAACTTGATTCTTGAGAAATTGTGTGTGTGTGTAAATCTAGTGGCTAATGATATTTATTTCTTGATGGTGTGACCTTGTTTTGTTGTATGAAGCAACATGTGAGTGAGTGTGAGATGGTGTGAGATTCAGACTAGTGGCGGAACCTTTGAATAATCAGTATCATTACACATGGACAAAGTTGTAGTTAAGTGCTTGATGTCATGTGGGTTCAAGTGTGCACGTCAGCGCAATATAGGTTGAAGGTTAAAGGTGGATTGTGGGCCCATAATGCACAAGACTGAGGATTGGAACAATAAAAAAACTTGAAATTAAGAGACCCCAGAATTCATTTTCATCAAGTGGTATCAAAGCACAAAAGACTCATGCTTGTAGTATGGAGGAGAAGCAACAGAAGAAGGTACGAGTTGATTGAAGATTTGGTACGAGATTTATTTTCTTTATATAATTGACAATAGAGGAAGGTGAGAAGATTTCTAGCAGCCTAGAGCAAGGAGTGATCAAATGGTTCCAGAGGAAAGAACGAGGTAGATGCCAAAAGCCCAAACTCAGGAGAAAGTTTGGTGAGGTATCGTGTAGCAAAGTGGAGACTTGTTACTGTAGCTATGTGTTGTAACTCACAAGTTGAAGCCGTTACGAGAAGACCATAAATCATATCATCAGGTGCTCATAAACTTTTGTATCTTGGGAATTTGATGCAAAAGCATCTACCCACCTCCAAGAAACTAAACAAAAACGATTTTTTGGAAAGTGCAGTTGTCAAAAGGAAAAGTGATTTTGAGAGCTTTTTGCAGAGGATCGTGTTGAGAGCTTTGTGGAGAGGATCATGTTGAGTGATTTATGGAGAAGATCGTGGATCTTGAAATGATCCAAGATATTGTAATTTTCTTCTATAAATTGTAAACATGTGTGTGTATGAAAGGGTGGCCATTAAATGACGAACAGGCTCGCCAAGGCACCAATAGATGCTTGTAATAGTATAATGGAATGAAACTTGATTCCTGAGAAATTGTGTGTGTAAATCTTGTGATTAATGATATTTTTGTCTTGATGGTGTGAACATGTTTTGTTGTTTGAAGCAATGTGTGAGCCAACATGAGACAATGTGAGATCAAGGTTGGCAGCGAAACCTTTGAAGAATGAGTATCATAGCCCATGGACAGAGCCACGGTTATGTGGTTGACGTTGCATGGGTTCAAGTGTGCACATCAATGCAGTAGAGGTTGAAGGTTAAAGGTGGACTATGGGCCCATAACCTACAGGACCAAGGATTGAAACAATAAAAAAACTTGAAAATGAAGGGACCCCCATAAATTATTTTCATTGGTGACCTATGCTTTCAGCCTCACGAATCTCCTCTAGATTAAGATTATCATGAATAGACTCATTGACCATGGCTATGGTTTTGTGACTTTCTACTTACACTGCTTCTTGGATCAAATTCCAATGATCAAATGCCAAAATTATTACAAAATTGCATAAAGAAAGAAATATAGACCCTTAAAGGCCTAGGCTCTAATACCATTGACAAGTTGAAGATTGAATTACTCTACAAATGAATAAATTTATTAACAAGAGCCATACATTAAAAGATGATATTTTTTCATTCTCCAAAACATTTGATAACTCTTCTTATTCACCTATAATTCTTTATAATTACCTTAAATTAATATTTACAACATATCATAATTCCAAATATTTAGTATTTAACCTTTCTACCTTTAATAGGTCAATTAACCAAAATAACCATCTTATACATTTAACAAATTCAATCTAATAACTTTGAAATTAGATTTTTTTGTGTATTAAAGAATCTAATTTCTTTAAAATATGGTTTTTATAGGGATTTTCATTTCACCAATATGTATCTCTTTCTACAGAAAGAGGATTTTCGTATTACCAATTACCATCTTATAATTGGGAGGCAAATTGAAATAGTAACTAAGATATAGAGGATATCTTAAGAAAGTATGTCAGGAAATTGTGCTTTCAAAAACATTATAAATGAAAATATTGTATACACTTGCTTACATTCAAAACTACTTATTTATTATCATAATGTAGAAAGATATGTGTTCTTCATAGGGCTACTTAGACCTTGTTTACAAAAAGATATATTCTACAATGTGATCTTATTTTTCTTGTACTAAAGCTTTAAAAAATCATTTTGCACATTAACATTAATTGTATCAATTGAGTCCATTTAAGGATATCCTAAGACAAAGTCCACATCATCCATATCTATAGCATAAAATTTTAAATGCAACATATCTATCCATTGAAATCTTTGTCTTCAAAAAATTGAATATTTTCACCCCTCAACCTGGTGTTTTGAATATTCATTATGGCCACTTGATATTTTATCTAAATTAACATTGATGAAATAATTCTTGCAATTAGAGTTAATATAAACAATGACCTTCTCTTGTTGAATACATCCGTGAACCTGTAATAAGTTGTACCAAGGAAATAAATACCTAGTGCTATTCTTCTCTTTCTTCACAACATGATATTGCCTATTTAGAAATATTTTTTCATATCCTTTATCCAACAGTATATATATTTGAGTTTAGGATTATGTGATTCATAATGCTTTGATGAAGTTCTTCTAGATCGATCGCATTGAAAAAAATGTAGAAATTAATAGAAATTTGCTACTATTGATGTATTTGAATTGAAAACAATAGATTACAAATTTCCCATACTATTTTGTGGAATGGAAATCACAATTTAGAAACACATGCAATGACATGCAACCATCAAAACACCACAAGAAGACAATGATTTACAAGGGAACCCAACTAGAAAAAAACCTCTTCATTGCTTTTCATTAATTAGATGAGAATGAGAAACTATTACAATGTCTTGCTCCGATCCTGAAGCACACCCTACAATGTAAACATATTCTCCTACTGATTGTCCTGCTCTAGCCAATGCTTATCCAATTCAAGGCCCCAGCTTGCTCCTAGTTCCTTGTGCAACCCTGGAGGAAATTAGCTCCTAGAATATAGGAAGTTTCTCCTATTTGCTTGCACAATTCCCAAGGAATGATTCACCTACTTAACTGTCAAGCCTATACATGTAGAAATTTGAATAATATAACACTTATTCACAGAGATTATCCTGATTATACACTATTTGCGGAATACATGCATAATACATAACCTCCTCTACCATTGATCATCAATTTGCGGAATTAAAAAACAATCGCATGCACACATTGAAACATCAATCACACATATCAACACAGTATGTAATGGGAAAGCATACAGCTGAAAACCCCCAACTATCTGTATATTATAATGATAGAGAACATGTAACAATACATAGTACAATACTCCTCACAAGTACTCAGTACTATCTCCACATGCTACACACAAACTAGCTCAGATCTGAACAAGTCACGGGTTCAAATCTCCTCCACTGTTTCCCTGCCTCTACTGCGCAATCCAAGTTGAGAATAGATTAGATCCAAGTTCGAATTCCCTTGGCTTGTACTGTGCAATCCTCATTGGCAATCTCAATCATGATTGTGCAAATCTCATGCACAGTTATAGTCACAACTGATAGTAGTCTCACCTTTTCACCCACCTCTAACACTTGTCTCCACTGAACTGTCCATGCACTGAGTTAACTGATGTATTCTTTAGTTGATTTATGAGTTAATAATTAGTGAATTAATTAATAATTAATTCACACCACTCATCACTAGTGTATTTGTCAGTTAAACTAAATACAACTAGTTCAACTAAGTCAAACTGAACACAACTCCATCAACTCCTCAATCACTCCACCAAACTCAATCACTTGAGTTCTAACTGAAGTCCATCATGCAATAGCTCAACTAACCCATAGGAAAAGCATATTTCCTTTTTGCAGTTGCATGTGCCACATCCGTAGCTCGAACTGAAGTGCTGCAAGAGGATAAGATAATGTTTATAGTCCAAATATTATTAAGAGCTAATAATATTCCACTGTTCTATTTTTAGACTGGCAGTCTAAAAATAGACTCCGCCCATGTCTAAAAATAGAGGTCCATCTATTTTTTACCAACATGACCAATCATCCATAAATAACATCCTACAACTCATAGACCATGATCCGTATGTCTAAAAATAGACATAGTCTAAAAATAGACTTTGTGCCAAAAATAGCCTGCGGGCCCACTTAGTGAAGGCAACTTCTTTTCACTAAGCTCCATCATCTTGTTGCATTTTCAACATTATTATGTGCTATCACATCGCCTAGATGTTAGTTATATAAACAAATCAACTATTACCTTGTCATGCTAATACCAAGCATGTTTCCCTGCAACTGTTCACACATGTCAGTCACATGTTCCAAAGATCAGGACATCGTGTCTATTAATTTGAAATCATCCTTTACCAAGACTAACATCCATGTCGTAATCAACTCATAGTCATTTGTAATAATACTAGCTACCCACTTGCACTCAAGTGCATATCACTTGTCACAACACATATTGTGTTAGTACAACCATCTTTAACAAGGTCATTCATTCATGCAATATTATAGACACATACTCATATTATGCAATTAATCAAACATTAAAACAACCTTACCTTGTTGTACCCAACATGTTGACCTATAACTGAACATGTACATATATCATCTCTCAAGGGACTCCAATTCCTTGACGAATCCAGCCATAACTACAAACCAACTATTATACTTGTCGAATGCATGTTCATGAATATAGCACATATCCATATAATGTGAGACAAAATCAAGGTTAAGAAGACTTCTTGTATTCATGCAAATCACTCATCATTTGGAATTGTGGTTTCCAAACGTATCCAAAGGAATTCTCACCCAGTTCCTTTATTTTACCTTTTTCCTTGCTACAATTGAGTCTTATTATGTGCTATCACATCACCCAGATGTTAGTTATATAAACAAATCAACTATTTCCTTGTCATGCTAATACCAAGCATGTTTCTCTGCAACTATTCACACATGTTAGTCACATGTTCCAAAGATTAGGACATCATGTCTAATAATTTGAAATCATCCTTTACTAAGGCTAGCATCCATGTCATAATCAACTCATAGTCATTAGTAATAATACTACAACTAGAACCCGCTTGCACTCAAGTGTATATTGCTTGTCTTAGCACATATTGTGCTAGTACAAAAGTCTTAAATAAGGTCATTCCTTCATGCAATATTATAGAAACATACTCATATCATGTAATTAATCAAACATTAAAACAACCTTATCTTGTTGTACCTAACATGTTGACCTGTAACTGAAAATGTACATATATAGTCTCTCAAGGGACTCCAATTCCTTGACGAATCTAGACATAACTAGAAACCAACTATTATACTTGTCGAACACATGTTCATGAATATAACACATATCCACATAATGTCAGACAAAATCAAGGTTAAGAAGACTTCCTGTATTCATTCAAATCACTCATCGTTTGGAATTGTGGTTTCCAAACGTAGCCAAAGGAATTCTTTCCCAATCCCTTTCTTTTACCTTTTTCCTTGACTACAATTGAGTCTTATTATGTGCTATCACATCACCCAGATGTTAGTTATATAAATAAATCAACTATTTATTTGTTATGCTAATACTAAACATGTTGCTCAGCGAATCACATGTTCCAAAGATCAAGACATCGTGTCTAATAATTTGAAATCACCCTTTACCAAGGTTAACATCCATGTCATAATCAACTCATAGTCATTAGTAATAATACTATAATGAGCACCCACTTGCACTCAAGTGCATATCACCTGTCTCAACACATATTGTGTTAGTACAACTATCTTAAACAAGGTCATTCCTTCATGCAATCTTATAGATAGATACTCATATCATGCAATTAATCAAACATGAAAACAACCTGTAAACATAACCCCTTACTATCCATGGTCCACACTAAGGTAGAAGAAGACAACTACTATATTGACATGATCTCCATTGTCTAACTATGGAAATGGGATCTCCAAAACTCTACTAAATTTAACCACACTTGCCAAAACTTGATTTTAATTTCTCATACATTTTGTACTTGAAAACATACCACATAATCATGCCACTTTTCCATTATGTATATTTCACATCAGACCTGTATGGAGAGTCATGCGAACTGTAGTCCACTACTCTACTCTTCATCCCTAACCTTATATTTCCTGCAAACATACCATGTTAGGTAAACCAAATAGACGACATAATCAAACTCATACCTCAATGTATATCATAGGAGGCGTTCACATCTGTACAATCAGTCCATGTTACTACGATACATATAACGTCAAGGTCTTAAATGCAATGACCATAATCATCATGTGTATGACCGCAATGCATATCATGACAAGTTAACTACCATGCATGAATAACCAACACACATGCATATGACCATGCTAATTAACTAGCATCTATCATGCATGTAACCATAACAACAATAGAATGACAGACATGTATATAACCACAATGCATATAAAAACCATTAACCACCATACATGCATGCGAAACATGCAAACCTATATGATGATCTTCTCTTACCTCGAGGTCCAGTGCTGCCACCTCACTCTGATAATCTACAATCTTATAGACACATACTCATATCATGCAATCAATCAAACATTAAAACAACCTGTAAACATAACCCCTTACTATCCATAGTCCACACTAAGGTAGAAGAAGGCAACTACTATATTGGCTTGATCTCCATTGTTTAACTATGGAAATGGGATCTCCAAAGCTCTACTAAATTTAACCACACTTGCCAAAACTTGATTTTAATTTCTCATACATTTTGTACTTGAAAACATACCACATAATCATGCCACTTTTCCATTTTGTAGATTTCACATCAGGCCTGTATGGAGAGTCATGTGAACTATAGTCCACTACTCTACTCTTCATCCCTAATCTTATATTTCCTGCAAACACACCACGTTAGATAAACCAAATAAATGACATAATCAAACTCATACCTCAATGTATATCATAGGAGGCGATCACATCTGCACAAGTCAGTCCATATTAGTACGATACATATAAAATCAAGGTCTTAAATGCAATGACCATAATCATCATGTGTCTGACCACAAAGCATATAATGACAAGTTAACTACCATGCATGACTAACCAACGTACATGCATATGACCACACTGATTAACTAGCATCTATCATGCATGTAACCATAACAACAATAGAATGACAAACATGTATGTAACCATAATGCATATAACAACCATTAACCATCATACTTGCATGTCAAACATGCAAACCTATATGACGATATTCTCTTACCTCGAGGTCTAGTGCTGCCACCTCACTCTAATAATCTGCATCTTGTGCTCCATCTCATCCAACATATCAACATAATAACATACCAACAACATCACGATGACACAAACTACATAATGACCACCACAATGCATGTATGACCTATTATACATGCATAACCATATACATTTATCCCATCCAGTGCAAGTGTTTGAAAGTGGAAGCTCTGATACCACCCTATAACATGTCCCTCCCACATTTACCCAATTTCACAAACTTGCTAGGGTAAACATGAGATGTGTGTCAATATGACAAGAACCGAACTCCAATTTTCCAATTATGGAAGTGGGGCCGACACACTGACAACTCACAGACATCCCTCATGACACCGGGTCACCCAAAAGATAGTCCACAACCTATGATGACAAAATCCTGATTTGGAACTACTTTTTCATTGACCTAAACCCCAACTGCACCCATAACAAGGCATGCATGTGATTATGAAGCTCCAACTGCACTCATAAGCCTAGATGCCAACTATTATGACCTACATTCTTTAGTTCTGAGCATGCATTCCCATGACTTTGTGCCACCTTTTCAGGCCAACTTCCAAACCATTATTGATAATTGCCTGAAACTTTCCAAAATCATAGTTAACATGATGACAAAGCTAAGCATTCAATATTGAAGCTAGAACTTGACCTACACTTCCAAGAACACATTAGACATTTCATTAAACTATGGTAAACATGTAAGCTACATGTCATGAATGCATATCTAATCATAAAATTTTAGTATTCACCTAAGAATCTCCAAGAAGGCTCTAAGCCCTCTTTAGCTAGCTGTAATAACACTTGTTAGTCCATGCATTCATCAACCAATCAATAACTTATCAAAACATGTTATGATCCATAGATCGATTACAACATATAACCAACATATACCAAAAAATAACCAACATAGAGACCATGGACTCATCCATAACATCACCAACACGATCACTACAAATGCTCGTAGATCACAATAGAAAAATGTATCATATTAACATATGAAAATGCCAACCAAGTTAGGGACTTCCATGTACCACTCGACCATATATTGGGTTGAAGCAATTCTCTCTTTCAACCAATCACCCCCCACACCATATTCCAATCATGAATGTTGGATATCATGGAATAAACCAAAAAAACACCATCCAGAGCTTCCATAGGCCAAACTACCTCAACCCTCAACCACAATGATTCCACCTCTATGGTATGAAAATCAATAACATTTCCTAGATTGGTCTCTACCAAAGTTGTCCAGGGCTCTAAGAACTAGTAACTCAACCCACAACATTCTAGGGTTGTAGAGAATTTGTTCAACCCATCTCCAGGGACTAATAACTCAACTCACCAAGGGCTCCATAGCATTTGTCCCAACCTAGGCTCCAAGACTAGTAATTCAACCCAATCTTTTCTATGGCTTCTAGATATTTTGTTCCAACCCATAACTGTAAGGAACCTAGGCACCAATCAGAAAAACAACACGTGGAAAACCCACAATACCACGGCTATTGAGGAAATAACAAGACAAGGCTAAAACCATTGTTAATCTAGGAAAATATCCATGCTAATGACAACACATAACCATAAAATCACGTGCATATACAATGCATCGAAAAATCGGTAAGGAAATCACCAATGCGACCTGTTACCTACCAAGCAATCGAGCTATAGTTGATCCAAAAATTCCCTCGTGCTTCCTTACTTTCCTTTGCCTTCTTTCTCCAAATACAATGTATGCCAAAGTGCTCCAAGAATGCTCTAAGTGTGTAATAATATGAGAGAGTGAGAGAATGAAAGGAGATCTCCACAACCAAATTGTCAAAAGCTAGAAATTATTTCTTTGATGTATTTTTATCATTGACCTCTCCATTTTCTTCATTTTCCTTCATTTCCCCTCTAATTTCCCTTACATGCAAATATGTGTCTCTTCACCTTATTTTTCTCCTATTTTCATTTATTTTCATAAATAAATGCCAATTATTTCCACTTTTCTTGTAACACCTTCCTCCCACATCCACCCAAGTTACCATGCTAACTGGGATAACACATGAGACGAGAGGCTACTATGATCATATTCGACCTCCTAGGTGACCTTAAGGAAGTCACATTGACGAAACATCACGTACATCCATCCAACACCATCAACATAACCCTCAAGATCAAGTCAACCACTTAGACACCCTATCCTTGGGTCCCCTTGCTGTTTTGGACAATTTAAGGTTCAACTGTTCTCATGCTATGGGCAAGGGAGCGACCAAAGACCTAAAATTTCTCTCATAGGCCTGTCTGCCAGTGACTGTGGTCCAAACTTGCTAGTTCTGTACCAACGTCTTTGGGATTTGAGCCACATTTTCAAGCCTAGACCCCGTGCCACTACCTCGAATGGAATGAAAGCTCATGATTAAGTAAAGTACAGGGAAACAATGATGCAAAAGTAAATAGTTGATCAAGGTCTTAACCAGAACCCTAATAGCCATGACACGCATTTCATCAAACATATCAATGACATGTAACCTACTGGTGTAAACAACAGAGTTAAGTGTAGGGACTTCTTACTTATCTGAGAATCGCCATGAACCATTGTTTCCTCATGTCATTTTCTACATTATCACTTATTAGATCATATATATAATATCCATTCAAATACTACATTATCACTTATTAGATCATATATATAATATCCATTCAAATACAAGTAAAAACATGTTGAGAGCCAAATATAGCTGCTGCCATAAAATGAACATATAACTAGCATAATAGGAACATAATTACAATAAAGATATCAACCATCAAAATCCATACATACACCAATACATTTACACATGAAAATCAACATAATGAATTTCTCATTAATCAACGCAATGAATCGACCAAAGATGGTACTACCATATTCCACTCGACCATAGATTAGCTGAGCTAGGTCTTTATTCAACCGATCACCCTCGTGCAATATTCCAAGCATGAATGTGGGACTCATAGAACACATCAAAAACACTAATCAATGTGGATGCCATCAGAGTTATCCACCTACACCGTGAGGAATTTGAGTGCCTCCTAGTCTCTTAGTCTTTACCATTCACCTTGAGTCCAATCTAGGGATAACTAGGCCCTAAACCAAGACATACTCTCCAGGATTTACTGTGCATTCCATCCTAGAATCAATAGGTCCAATGGAGATAAAATCCACCTCTTGGCTTTACTGTATATCCCTACATTCACCAGCAAGGATTCCTAGGACCACCAAGGCACACAATCTGGCTTTACCGCAACCCACAGTCTGGTTCAGGGGTTACTAGGCTAGTGGCTTCGTGCATCCTCAGTCTGCTTCAAGGATCACTACCACCATGTGTTTGTCAATTCATAGATCCACCCCACTTACCTTCAAATCCAATCCAACCATCCCACACAAATCACATGAGAGAACCCATCTCATCAAAGCTATCAGGAAATGACAAGGCTAGGCTGAAAATACTATCACACTTGGAAAAACCCATGCCATGGTAGAAAATAAACACATGCAATCCCATGCATGCCAAATCTAGCAAGGAAAATACACATGCAATTTGATACCTACAATGAAGCCTATTGTACTTGATCCTGCCTTTCCCCGCTTTGCTTCCTCTTACCTTCTTTGACTTTCTTTCTCCAATGCCAAAGTGCTCCAAGAAAAATTTAAGTGTCCAAGAGTGAGAGAGAGAGAGAGAGAATAATGAGAGAGCTCCAAAGCCAAACTGACAAAAGGTTACCAACTGATCCTCAGAAGCCCTTTTATGAATGAGGCCTCTATTTTCTCCATTTTCCATTATTTTCCTTCATTTTCCTCATCACATGCAACCTATGACATTTCACCTCCTTTTTCTCCTAATTTCCGTTATTTTCATAAATAATTGTGCCAAAATGCCTTATCCATTGCCTTTGCCAATTTCCTTAGCCATAAACAACCAAATGAACACCCCGTAGGATGTCTTTCCCAACGTTCAACTTGGAATAAGTGTCCCATTCATCTGTGGTTATTGTTTTTAACTTTATTACATGGAATTTTCACTAGGGCTCTTCCCTTTCCTTTGCCAATTTCCATAGCCATTAATTAATCACAGTGATCCCTGCTATAATGTTTTGCCTAAAATTTAGATTGAGATACGTGTCCCATGACATTGCTTTTATTTTATTTACATGGAAAATCAACCTGGGGTTGTTATAATTTCCATCCAATCCAATGACCTTCCTCATCCTAGCGAGATATATCTTTTAAATTGACAAGATTCTGTTCTTGAAACTAGACAACCAAATCCTGTAAATGCTTAATGTTGCAGATTGGACTAGCAAGCAACAAGTTATCATTTAGGAAATTATTTTGGTGCCCGTTCCTGGGTTGTCAACTGTGGTTGTCAGTAATGATATGAGTCACCTTTTTTGCAAAGATTCCATATATTCGATCCAGAGCCTTCCTATTCGACTAGTTCAAGCCTCGTGAGCTGAGACTTGTTAAAATATATTTTGATGAAGGCATGCTTCAACCATTCATTAGAGTTTGTAATCAACCTCCAAATAATTTTTACGCCCAAAGCAAGATTCATGAAATGGGGGGATTTCTTATCTCCAATTGTCCTGCTGTTTTCGATAAGTAGATTATATTTGTAGGTTTTAACCCTATACAAAAATCACCTGCAAATGAATTCTTAAAAATAAAAAATATATAATGGCGAGAGCATAAAATATAAATTATATATACACGGAGATTTTCCCCTGGATTCCAAAACCAGGACTACTAGATTGATTTTTCATTATATTCCTTTCAATGTTACAATACATATATATACATGTTGAAGCATCCATAAACCAAAATCCATTAACCCTGGATTAGAACACAACTGTAGTTTCCTTGACCAGATCTACAAAATATCATGGGTAGAAAACCCTCATTCCCAAAACCATGTGCAAAATCCATGCACAAAACCATAGGTAGGTCCACCCACCTAATATAGGGTCCAAAAAATAAATAAATCCGGGGTGTTTCCCAAAACCTTGTGCAGGGGGGTTATCGCCCTCCCTACAAAACCCATGACAAGGGGGGTTGCCACCCCCCCGTTGCGCTCGGTGCATCGAAGAGGGTTCTACCATCCCCCCTTATGATGCCCCCACTACGACCAACACAATGAAGGGGGGGGGGGGGGGGGCTAGACTCCCCCCCTTCTAACCCCCTGGCTTCGTGCTTGGGGATAGTTTTGTAAATAATATAACACACACCTAAAAATATTCCATGGGACCAGGTGGAACTTTTCTTAATTATGATTCCCTCCTTGCGAAAGGAATTTCCTTAGCATTTTCCCTATCTGATTTATTACGCCCTTAGGAGCCAATAGTCCCAAGCATAAGTATAGAGGGAGAGTTGACAACACATAGTTGATTAGAACAATCTTCATAGCTGTATTTAGCAATTATGTACCCCATGAAGTAATCCTTCTCCAAATTTTGGCTAAAGTTTCATTACAATCCTCAGAATTAGATGTTCCAAGAGAGATAGGGTTCCCTAACTATTTAAAGGTGTTCCTTCTAGGTTCAAAAGAAAACACTAGGGTGTGAGTAATTAGCTGAAGAGAATCATCAAAATTGTTCCATCCATTTAGTTGGATTTTTTTTCTTGTTGACAACCCCTCTATATAATTCAAGGTAGGTGTCCAGTAATCATTTTAAATGGAGGGAGATGATTTTCAAGGCCCCTCCTAAGAAAAGTGTATCATCTGCAAATTGTGAATGATTCACGTCTTTGATATTTCTGGCTATACTTATTCTAGGAAATGTTCCATCATTCCGAGTCCATTCCAAGTTTCTGCTCAAACTTTAAACCACCAGAAGATACAAAAAAGGGGGAGAGAGAGAATCCTTACATTAATCCCCTCGAGGCCAATAATAAGTGAGTTGGACGACCATTAATTAATGAGAAGAATCTCGTATGAAAACTTAAAAAGTCTTTGTATAGGTTAAAACAAGATCCCCAAGTTTGATACTATCGTCTTGACAAATATATTCAACAACAAGGCTTCAAGAAAGGATCATCAAATAACAACTTGTATATAAAGGCAAATAAGGATGAAATCTTGGTGGTAGTCGTTTATGTTGATGATATCATATTTGGTAGCAATGTTGACTCAATGAGTGAAGGGTTTGCAACAACCATGCAATAGGAATTTGAAATGTCACTATTTAGTGAGCTAACATTCTCTCTTGGATTATAGGTACATCAAACTAAAGATGGCATGTTTCCCTCTAAAACTAAATATCTCAAGGACATCTTGAAGAAATTTGGACCAGAAGACTGTAAACCTAGATGTACACCCATGGTAATAGGTTGCAATATTAACAAAGACAATGTTTCCCCAACAGTTAATCAATCTGAATATCAATCTATGATTGGAAGCTTACTCTATCTTAAAGGTACTACAATAGACATTATGCATGCAGTTGGCATAGTCAGACACTTTCAAGCAAATCCTAGAGAGATTAATCTCAAATAAATCAAAGGAGTATTCAAGTATCTATAGGGAAATCAAGACCTTGGACTATGGTATCTAAAGAGTATTTTTTTTTTTTTTTTATAGTTCAAGCATATATTAATGCAGATTAGGCCAAAAGCATTGAGGATAAATAAAGTAACAGTGGTGGAGCCTTGTTTTTAGGACAATGCTTAGTTTTTTGGTTCAACAAAAACCATAGCTCTATTTCCTTATCAATTGCTGAAGCAGAATCATATTGCAGCAATAGTGTATTTTTCACAACTACTTTGGATGATTCATACACTACAGTATATTCAATTCAATTGTTCACCACCCACATCTATTCTTTGTGACAACACTAGTGCCATTAATATATCTAAAAATTCATGTATACATTCGAAGACTAAGCACATTCCAATAAAGTATCATTTTCTTAGAGAGTAAGTATTGAAGCCGAAAGTAAAGTTAGAGTATATTCCTTCAAGAGAACAAATTGCATATCTCTTTACCAAATCTCTTCCTCATGATTCCTTTGAATACCTTCAATAATGTTTAGGGATGATCTATGCTTCTTTCCTTTCATAATTTTCTCTAGAAGAATAGGAAGAGTATGATCTTAGGGGGAGGTGGTTGTATGATGTAAAACACATATGTGTGCATTCTTATATCCTCATAACATGTTATCCCTTGGTGTCTAGAAGAAAGTCATGGATGCCATGTTGTAATTGTGGTAAAGAGAGAGTCCAGATAATATATGTATCATTCATCCATCATGCATATTTGGTCATGGATCATCATGTAGTCCTTATTCCATTGGATTAGTATCTCTTGATGTATGAATTCATATCAAAGAGTCCGTCTAACTTTTCCTAGTGAAGCACCGTGAGTACAATATTGTAACAATCATATATTTTTATTGCACCATTTCTAGCACTTGGTATCTATAGCAACTTGCCATATTTGCAACCTCATTACATGTTCAAGGGGTGCTTGATCAATAGGACAAAAAGTGTGGCATGTCAACGTGATACTTATATGGTTTAGCCCATCCTTTTCCATTGATCTCAAAGGGGGAGGACATAGTTTAGTTTGTCTACAAAGAAGATGAGCAGGTTGACATCAATGCCAAAGGGGGAGATTGTTGGAAGCTTGGTTGGCATTGATGTCAAAAAGTCATTTGTAGGAGGATGCAAAGGTTGTTGAGATTTGTAGCTTGGGAGGTGCTCCAAACCCTAGGCTAGTAGGTTTTGGAGGAATTAGACATAAAAATGACTTATGGGCTAAGAACCCAAGCCTGTGGGATTTCACCCAAGCATGTGGATGTGAAAATGTGACGAGGATTGATAGTTTAACCAATGGAGATGATAAAGGACCTCTAGAGCAACTTGAGGCAACCAAAATAATCAAAATTAGAGGTATAGAAGTTGAGGTATGAATTTTTGAAGTTATGTGTGGGCTAATTTGTTAAGAAGAGCAAGTCAGCTAGGGCTAGTTTAGCCCTCTTGAAAAATTCGTTGGATCCCTTGAGAAGGATATAAATAGAGGTGAAGTTAGAGGTTAATAGTCATATCCTATGCACATCATCCATCAAAGAAATATCTCTAAACAGTACAACGAGACTGAGGCGGGATGCAAGGAGTTAAAGGCAAAAGTTTGGGTCTATTTAAGGTGTGTCTTACTTGCCAGATCAGGCCGAAAATCAAAGGTAAGTATTAGGGTTGTTTTGTGCTTATGCTTGTATGTATTATGCATCTGTTCTAGGCCACAAGGAAGTATGTAGCAACAACGTGTGGGACAACTAGTTTGGAAAGAAGAGAGGCCTAGAAAGAGCCTCCTATATAAGCCACAATCACTCATATTGATAGCGCATCATAACGTAGGGTATTCTACTAAAGTTTGGGGCATGTTTCCTTTTTTGTAGTAGTCCGTGGGTTGTAGAGAGCCTTATGGAGGTTCCCAAGGCCTAAAATAGTGTATGGAGAGGGCTTGAAGGAGCAGACAAGGGAGAAACCTAGTGGGAAAAGGAGGTACAATGATTTGAGCATGGTTTAGGCTTGTTAGTGTGCTCTAACCAGAGCTTTAGATTGCATAGATCCCAAGGCAAGGAGGCAACAATAGTGTGTTGTATATGTATTCTTGTTGATGATTGGATGTTAGTGGATGAGAGGTCCTAGGAGAGGAAAATTTTGTTAGTTTTATATTGGGAACTCGTGGACTATTGGAGGGAAATGTGAGAGTGGACCAATTGTGGCCTAGAGTAGCACCTTATTGGAATAAGGTGGTTGTTATGAGAGGTAGAGTTGGAGCAACCTAAAGAAAAACTTGAGGAGGATTGTAGAGGCTTATTTCAAGCGCTAATAAATAAGTCTCTTAAAGGACTAAGGAATTGTTAGAAGTGGTACAAGAAGAGCTTAAGGTATGATCATCCAGGAGTAGTTTGCTGCCCTAGAATTGTCTTGTGGAGAAGGACATCTATAACAGAAGTTGGGCAGTCCTCCATGCCCTAATTTAATTGTTGGAGAAGGACATTCAAAAATGATAGTGGGAATCCCTTCATCCCTAAGTGTGCCTTCATTGGGAAACACTGGAAGTTGGCACTAGTGGGAAGAAAGTCCTAAAAGAGTCAAGGATAAATATTGGGAAATTGAGAGTTGTTCACAAACGAAGTTGTGAACAAATTGATAGGAGTCTCAATGTGTTGATGCATTGGAGGACAAACAGTTAGCTAGAGCGTAGTTGGAGTCGTGTTCAATGACCTAATGGACCTGGTTCATTGATAGAGGTAGATTGGAGTTGCTGTAGAATTGGAGTCGAATGACCGGGCAGGTGTGTTCAGGGTATGACTGAGAGGATATTAGAGAGTGTGCTACATCAGTTAGATGGTCAATGTATCTTGTTAAGGGTAGATTGGTTGTCGAAGTGGCTGACACCAAACCCTAGTTGTATATCTTATATGAGTGGATGTATGAGGGTCATTATCCATGGTATGGGAGCCCTAGATTTTTGTATTATCAATCTATTAATATACAAAGTTGAATTGTAAAAATTGTAAAACTTTGTTTATATTTTTGCATGTGTTGATTTAGTGTTGTTTATCTTCTGATGTTGCAAATTAGTCTTATTGTGATACTTGGATTTGTAGCATCAATAATTTAATATTCTATCCTAGACTCTGGTATCATGGAAAATCAACATGGTTTGAAAGCTACTTGGAAGGGTCAATGAATCATGGTGTGCAAAATGAAGCAGCTACGAAGGAGATGGGATTATCTAGATCATGAAGCAGAGGGTTCAACTAAAGAAATGTAGATTTGGTCTCAATAGGCTACATGGTGAGATGGGATGGGAGTTTTGGTGGATTAGTGCTAAACCTGGTGCACAACAATATTTTTTGTGGTGGTTTGTAGATTGTGGAATTCCTATGTATTGTCATGGATCATTGGGAAAAATCAAGGATTGCTTTGGCATGGATGATGTTAGTTTGATCGGGATTTCTACATATGATGGACTGCAGAATGGAAAGCTAGTTTCTTCATTGGATCATGGTGTTGCATATATGATATTAGAGGGATTTGCATGAGTTGTGTTTGATCTAGGAGGATGAGTTCTTGTTGGATTGGGTTGCAGTGTGGTAATGGCCCATGTTTGATTGCAAAGGTTGAGCCAGTGGAGATCGTGTAGACTCAGAGGGAGCTTCACTTTAGAGGGAGAAAACCTATGGAAGTGTTGAGGTTTTTAGGTTCATATGATATGAGGTAGAGTCACTACTGAGATTGCAGGATTCATTCTTTAGAGTATGCTGTAGTGATGGACACTAGACGGGCTAGTGTTGTCGATGATGTTGGTGGAGACTTCCTAGTGTTGGAAGTAACTCCCTTGCTAAGAGGGAGTGCTGGGATTTGTAGCTTGGGAGGTACTCCAAAACCTAGGCTAGTGGGTTTTGGAGGAATTAGCCACAAAAGTGACTTGTGGTCTAAGAACCTAAGCTTGTGGGCTTTACACCCAAGCATGTGGGTGTGAAACCATGATGAGGATTGATGGTTTAAGTGATGGAGATGATAGAGGAACTCTAGTGCAACTTGGGGCAGTAAAAATCATCGAAATCAAAGGTATAAAAGTTTAGATATGAATTTTTGAAGTTATGTGTGGGCTAATTTGTCAAGGAGAGTAGGTCGTCTAGGGCTAGTTTAGCCCTCTTAACAAATTTGTTGGAGCCCTTGAGAAGGATATAAATAGAGGTGAAGTTGGAGGCTATTAGTCATATCCTATGTGCACCATCCATGAAAGAAATACCTCTGAACAAGAAAACAAGACTGAGGTAGGATGAAAGGAGTTAAAGGCACAAGTTTGGGTATGTTTTGGGTGTGTCTTACTTACCAGATTAAGTTTCAAATTAAAGGTAAGTATTGGGAATTTTCTGGGCTTGTGTTTGTATGTATTATGCCTTTGATCTTGGCCATAGGGAAGTCTATAGCAACGTTGTGTGGGGGACCTAGTTGGGTGGGCTGAGAGGGCTAGAAAGAGCTTCCTCTATAATCCGTAGCCACTCATATTGATAGTGCAACAGAACATAGGCTATTCTCATGAAGTTTGGGGCAAGTTTCCTTTGTTGTAGAAGACCATGGGCTATAGAGAGCCTTGTGGAGGTGCCTAAGGCTTAAAAAAATGCATGGAGAGGGCTTGAAGGAGTAGCGAATGGAGAATCCTAGTGGGACAAGGAGGTATAATGATTTGAGCATGGTTTAGGTTTGTTGGTGTGCCCTAACTAGATCTCTATATTGCACAAATCCTAAGGCAAGGAGAAGACAACAGTGAGTTGTATATGTATTCTTGTTTATGGTTGGATGCTAGTGGATGATGGGTCCTAAGATAGGAAAGTTTTCTTAGTTTTGTATTGAGCACTCGTCCACTGTTGGAGTGAAACATGAGAGTGGACCAAGTATGGCCTAGAGTAGCACCTTAATGGACTAAGTTGGCTGCTAGGAGAGGCAGAGTTGGAGCAACCTAAAGAAAAACTTGTGGAAGATTGTAGAGGATTTCTTCAAGCCCTAAGAAAAAAGTCTCTTAAAGAACTAAGAGATTGTTAGAAGTGGTATAAGAAGACCTCAAGGTCTAATCATCAAGGATCAGTTTGCAACCCTAGACTTTCCTTATGGAGAAGGAAATCTACAATAGAATTTGGGCAGTACTCCATGCCATAATTTAATTTTTGGGGAAGAACATTTGATAGTGATAGTGGAAAGCCCTCCGAACCTAAGTGTGTCTTCATCGGGTAGCACAAGAAGGCACTAGTAGGAATAAAGTCCCAAAAGACCCGAGGATAAGAAGTGGGAAGTTGAAAGTTTTTCAAAAATATAGTTGTGAATGACTCGACAAGAGGCTCGATATGTTGATGTGTTGAAGGACGAACAATTAGATAGAGAGAAGTTGGAGTTGTGTTCAGTGACCTAATGGATTTGGTTCATTAATAGAGGAAAATTGGAGTTTCTATAGATTGGAAGCCAAAGGATCGGGTAGGTGTGTTCAGGGTACGACTGAGAGGAGCTGAGAGAGTGCACTACATTAGCCAAATGGTCACTGTATCTTGTTTAGGGTAGATTTGTTATGGAAGTGACCAGCACCAAACCCTAGTTTGTTAATATAAAGAAGTTGGGTTGTAAAAAGTTGTCTATATTTGTGCACGTGTTCATTTATTGATATTTATCTTCTACTGTTGTAAAGTATCCTTGTTGTGATACTTGGATTGGTAGCATCCTTGATTTAAGATTCTATCCTAGACTCTAGTATCGTGGAAAAACAATAATGGTGTTTGGAAAGTTGATGTCTTATGATGATGTATTGATGGTTGTAGAGGAGTCGCAGGAGGTTGTAGGCTCTGGAGATGCCTCGTGAAGTAATGAAACAATATGGTAGAGTTATGGGCAAAGGATATTAGAGTTTCTTTAAGTTTTCCTATTTTCGCTGGGATGAGAGCTAGCATAGTGTGAAGATATTTCAATTTCATAGGGACCTCAAGCTATCTATACGATGATCTTCTCTTGGAAGATATGTTATGCTAGAAATGATGCATGTAGGTCAACATTGCCATCAACAAAAATCCTTGGATTTTCCCATGGTAATTATAAGGAAGCAGAGTTATAAAAAGGCAAGGAGTTTGATCAATATTAGTGTGTTCATTTGCATGAGATCCATTGGCTCTGGCACCGACAATACGTGCAATCGTTTTTGATTTTTTGTTTTATTTCATTCTGGAACAAGTGTAATAAAAGGCTCATCCTTGATCTGTCTATTTCTGAATCAGTCAAACTCAGATACACATCATAATCTTCTATTTGAGCCAATAAATATCTATTTGTTAGTTTGGAAAGTCTAAATGTTGCATTTTCTTGGGTGTGCACAAAGAAAACAAATTATATTCACCTCTTGTACTAGATCGATCAACCAAACTTAATGATTGCCGGAGGTTCCTTTTGTTACAGTCACTAGAAGTTACTTTTTATGCACATCATATTTTAATATTGGAGGTTCATTTTTTTTTTGTTCACCATATTTTAGTAATTGGAATACGCTGTAGGTTCATTTTTTTTGTTTTACACACCAAGTTTAATCTCTGAAGTTTTGTTTTTGTTTATACAACCTAAAGACTTATGTGCACCATATATTTACTTAGATCTATCTAGTACACATAGTCTTCTTGTGTATGCTATTTGAGGTAGACCTGCAGGTTTGACAAGATTCGAAGGGTGAGATAAATGGTTTTTGAACCATGTCACATAACTGGGTTTTGTTGTAAAGATAGATCTTGTTTGAGTTGTTTTAATGCTTCATCTGCACCACATATTTTCTATAAGAGATGAAGCATTAAATTGATGTGTGCGATTGACAGAGGTTTGTGCCTTATATTGTAAATAGAATCTGTCATGAAGATTTTGCAAAGATTAGTCGTTGAATAATCTCCAAATATGTACATTGCTGACCTTGTATGTCTGATCTACTGCTATTGTATTGGAGATACAATTGTATGTCATATATTATATGTTAATATGCTTGCTATATGAGTTGCACTGCACAATACAGAGATCAATGAAGAGGTTTTGTATCAACACTTGGTTCACTAAGGCAAAGGCTTTACTATGACAGAGTTCATTAATGGATCTGATGTGTATTATACAAAGAATTGAAGCCAATTTTTCAATAAATATGATGCTGCTAATTATTCTTTGAGATTGCATTGTTGCTTGTTGCAGAGGTTGAGAGCACAGGGCATAAATATATATAAAATATTGAGTGTTTCACATTTATAACAAAGGTTCATATGATAGTGTTGAGATACTTTCTCATGAATTGGATATGTTTGATGCTGTTGCTTGTCTTGCAAAGAAATTATATGTAGAATTGAAGACAGAGAATGAGCATTGTTATGCTTGAGAATTTTATATGGCTTATGCTAGAATTCAAGGATTGTTTATATGATGTTTTAGTAGTGAATGCACATTATTTATGACAGTGAATAAAATTCGGTTTTAGAGATTTATTATGATTGAGACCTTGTTTAATTGGTACATTTCATATCACTAATACTTGTAGATGCTTATGTTGATAGTTACCGCTTTTCATTGTTATACATCAATATGTTTGTTAGAGTGATTGGTTGATGATAGTTGCACTATTGATTGCTTTTGGATTTGAAAATTGAAAAGAGAAATTTTTTTTTTTTGTGAGCATAGTGTTTTATATGGGTCTAGTAAGAAACATTTTTGAAACATGGCATACCAGTTTAATGATTTTTTATAGGTGGCCCCAGTGTGAAATATTCTGAAATGTGGATCACTAGAAGTCAAGAGGAGTCATGGCATCCTTCCAGTAGAGACTTGGAAAATGATTGGAGCCAGTAGCCTCTAGCAGTTAGGAGTCTACACACCAGTAAAATCTTGTACCAATGCAAGATGTAAATAAATAATTCTTTAATAGTAATAGAAGATGAAGTAGACAACAACAACAATGCTTTTTCCCATTTGGATTTTCCACCTAAAAATCAAGTGTCTCTATGTGATGATGTGCTTATTGATCCATTGATGTGATTTATCATTTATATGATTTCATATATTGCTCACACTTTAAATATGTTGTTTGACAATTCTTAACTCAACTTTACATTAACATCGCAAAATAAAATTAAAAATACTAATTGCATGAAATACTGATTCACCCCTCCCCTCTTAGTATTCCTAACATTTCTATCCATGAACTTCACTTATCTTATCAAAATTCTAGATTCATTAAATTCCTTGTATTAATATGATCCATTAACCATTTGATTATTTCTTGTAGATTCAATTTGGATCACAGCTCTCCATTAGGATACTTTTTGTGCCCAAATGATTCTAAGGATAGGTGACAGTACTTAGTTTCCACTGCATTCTTCTCATGCCATTTTCCTTTCCTTGGCTTTCGTCCTTTTAGTTGCATCTTGCATATCTCATACCATTCTCTATGAGCTACCCATTCCCTTATCTACAAAATTTTGTATCGTCCTCCAACTCATCAAACATATGTGGTGTAAGTTCTTCTATGGTGCATGGGGAGAAATTGATGATCATCTTCTCTATCTAGCATAGAATAAGACCTTAGATATTCCAATTTTACCATATAATTGGTTTGCATATAAGGAGGATGTCACAATATGAAATCATCATCATTCACCTACTCAATGATGGTGAAAGGTCTTGTTATACTTTTCAACAACCCCCATTTTAATATATTATAATTTTCCTATGAAATTTATTATATTAAAATAGGGACCCTTTAGTTTTAAAAACAAGCCTTTGATTTTATTTCTTTAAAAACCACAAAAATTTAAAAATAGAAAATCAACATAAAAATTGTTAATAAAGTCCTCTAACTAAAGTTTAATACTTAGGCTTTTTAACTAAAACCCAAGTATTAAACCTTGATTTTCAAAATCATTTCCACAAAAATAAAAAACCAAATTTTAATAGCCCCAGAGACTAAAACTATACTTAGGCTTCAAAAAACCTTAAGTATTAAACAATAGGTGTTATTAACAAAAAATATGAATAATCATAGTCTTATTCCTCATCGCTTCCCTGCATCGCAAAATTTCCATAAGGCAAAGACCCCTCCGCCAACTCCATTGCGATTGTGATATCACCCCGGATCTAATGGGAAAATCAATCGTAAGAAATAAAATCTCGCATCCACGGCTATCGCAAATCCCAAAATTTCTATGGTTGATGCCTGCATTCCGATTGCGATATGCGATATAGCCCGAACCCGACGGGATTATACACTGCAATCCATAAATCCCCTCGCATCTGTGGAAATCACAAAAAATATAAAAGTTTCACCATGCTATGCATTACCAATTGCGATTGTGATATAAGCCTCAAACTCGATAGGATTATACATGTTAATTCATAAATTTTTCCTCGTGTCCACGACTATCGCAAATAACAAAGGGTCATTGCTTCCTGCTTCCTGTGTTTTAACCAATTGTGAGTGTGATATGATCCATGTCATCCGTGATGTCATACTCCACATCATTTACCGTGTCACATCATCACGTCATCATCACATCATTCGTGTCGACGTTGCCACATCACCCCGGGACTTCGCAATCGTAAGTTTTAAAGGGACACAATTTATAACAATCCTTCACCTTAGCCGATTTGCGACTACGATTTGAATTGTGATGTAAGGATCATACCTGACACATAACTTAAAATTTATCTATAACATTTCTTGTTTGGGTCCTTCACAAATTTCATAGTCCTTCTCGTTCCTTTGCCTCTGCTCTAAACGTCGATTGTGATAATACGAAAAGCCTGACTTGTCTTGTAAAAATAAATGGCTCAAATATAATCTACCTAGATCAATGATAGAGAATATTTCAGACCCCCCTGCGCTCAATTTTGAGTTTCTCAGGGGGGGTGTCCAAAAAGTGGTTTTTTCCGCCCAATCCTATATCTACGTGTCACTCCTTTGTTCTTTCAGACTACCCCCTTCACAAACTATGTACCACTTCAAACCCCCTTGTTACAGATCCATTTGGGTACATCAACCCCAACCTACAAATCAATACTATTAGGGCTCATCAACCCTTAACTCAGTTGTTACATGCCCTAAAGAAGTCAAACATCAAAATGCCTAGCTTCCCAAGAAGTTCCATGACCAAAATCATCCAGAAACTGCCTCTAAGAAGATCAACGTAGCTAGGCCTTCATTAGGGTGCACTACAATGCAAACCGTACACTGATAGGGTGCTATGCAGTGCACTTGGTCCCTCTTTGGCTTGTGCTGGGTGAATTTGAGCAAATTTCCATGAGGATTTGAAAGATTCCTTATCCATTAGATGCCTCTAGAAGTTTCTTAAACCTATCTATTCCTTTGAGCTCGTATTTGGATGAGGAAGGGAGTTAAGGAGCATCAATCCCTTATCCTTCCTCCATGGAACTAAATTCTAAGTTTGGGAGGGCATTCATTATCACCATTTATGGCATAAATTCCTTCATTCACCTATAAAAAGGCCACTCATTCAAGTGATAAGGGGCTAGAAATTATTGAATTATAGGGAGATGTTGTTAGTATGAGACTTGAGTTGATTTCAAGTATTGAAATGATGTCAAAATGTCTTTCTTGTTATGAGGAGAGGATGGGATTGAATTGGAGGAGTGATGTTGAATCGAGCAATGGGTTGTAACTCTTCCTTTTACTAATAAAGTGTTCAATGCTTTTTCCATATGCTTGTGTTATTCATTTATGCTTTCATATGTGTATCATGTACTTGATTCCATGCTATGTTTAATCAATAGATCATTATCATATGCTTTGATCAGTTGTTGTCTTCTGTCCGTGTGCAGGTACTCTTTAAATGGATTAAGTACAAAGAGGAGCGATGGAGTTAGTCAAGGGAGATAAGGAGCAAGTGAAGGCTACAGGTAGCCTTCTTTGCCTCTTATTTAATCTATTGGTCATAAAAAAAGTTGATAATGCTTTGCACTGTTGTTCTAGACTTAGCTACTAGTCTAGCAGTTTAAGCGTTTATCCGTAGACACTAAAACTTCCCAAAACACCCCTTTGAAAAAATCATTAAGCCTCCCCTTTTCATCAATGTCTACTTCGTGATTTGCAATAAGACTGTAAAGTCTACCTCTCTTATCATAGACCTCACTCTGCATTCTTCTCCATGATGCCTATGTTCGGGATTTATTACACTATACATTTTTATCTCGATTTTCTGCAAAACGTGATTTGTTTCAAATGAAACTCACTTATTAGTCTCATTTATTTTTAGCTAATTGATTCCTGTTTTCTGTGTTCAGGTTCATGACAGAAGTGGACAACTATGTTGATAAGTGGTAGTTCAGTTCAAACAGACGGTCAAACATCCAGATAATCCGATGGAACAAACAAAGTCGATGAAGATAGAAAATCACATCCAGAAATTCCTACAAAAAAATTGTTTTCCTTTAAGTGTTATTGAAGGGATCTGTTTAATTAATGCCCTCAAAGCCCTGTTTAATAATAATAATAATAATATATATTAATATTAATTAATAAGAATAATAATATTAATCTAAATAATATTAAGCTCCTCATATGCGCGTATTAATAGCAAGCTAGATAATGATGAAATAAATAAATAAATAATATAATATATATATAATAGTAGTAGTACTATTAATAATAATAATAATAATAAATCTTTGTTAGCTTTTAAAAATGTTATTAATCTTTCTAGCCAGTCCTTTGACCTTTTTGTCTTTAGTCTCCTCAATAAAGGTCTCAATTTCGCCCTTGCCCCTAGTAAGGTCCCTACTGATGACATCATCTGCAACATTGAATATGGGATCAAAGACCTTCCAGGCAAGGTCAAGGAAACCATTAGATAGGATTGTGCTATTGTTCTTAGGAAGGCTAAAACTCCTAAGAAAAACCTGAACAAGGTTGAGTTTCTTGCTGTTAAGTCCCTTAAGGAAAACCCTGACATTGTCATACTTAAGGTAGACAAAGGTGGGGCCGTTGTCATTCTTGATAAGCACGATTATATCCACAAAATGGCGACCATCTTTCTAATAGTGGAAGTTACATCAAGCTCAAGAAGAATCCCAATAACTCGATTTCGAAAAAGGTAGCATCCACGTTTAAAGCAGATTTGTCTCTCCTTCCCCTCTCCCAGAAGCTCATTTACAACAACCCCCTTACCCCTAGAATCTATGGCCTTCCAAAGATTCATAAACATGAGCCCCCCTTAAGGCCTATTGTCAATACAATAGGTGGACCTACCTATCTTCTTGTGAAATTCCTTGCCCAAAACTCAACCCTCTTGTTGGTTGAACTGAGTCTTTCGTTAAAGACTCTGCCTCTTTTGTTCAAGAGTGGAAATATATCAAATTAGAGCCTGAAGATTTATTGGTGAGATTTTACGTTGTATCCCTACACACACAAAATCCTCATCTAAGAGGCCACTGATATCATTAGTTGCATCACTAATGAAAACACTGCCAAAATTTTCGGCCTTTGCCTCACCTCAACTTTCTTTAGTTTCCGGGGTGAGTTCAATGAGAAAACATGCGGTGCTGCAATGGGTTTCCCTCTTTCCCCTATCATAGAAAACTTGTTTATGGAGGATTTTGAGGCCAAGGCCTTAGCCTCCACTCAATTTTGCCCTAAAAATGGAAGAGATTTGTTGATGACACCTATGTCATTTGGCCTCATGGTTGTGAGAAACTTGTTCTGTTCCTTAACCACCTTAATTCTCAATCAAAGTCCATCAAGTTCATGATGTAAATAGAGGAGAATGGTCACCTTCCCTTTCTCGACATTCTCCTTTCTAGGAGGGATGATGGTTCCATATGTCACCAAGTTTTCCGGAAGAAGACACACATGAAACAGTATCTCCATGCTAGCTCTCATCACTTCCCTTTTTAGAAATTCAGGGTTCTCAGCACTTTTGCTACCCCTGCTCTAAGAATCTTTGATGATATTCACCTTGATCAAGAGAAATCTCATCTTCTTGAAGTTTTTCAAAATAATGGGTGCAACAGGACCGAGTAACTCAAGGCCTTTCCCAAGCTAGAAAAATGCCTAGAGTAAAACCTGCCCATGCTGATCTAATCACCAAGGTTCATCTCCCATATATCCAATGGATCACGGATAGGATTGCCCATATCCTTAAAAAGATGAATGTATCTTATTCTTTCAAACCTCTCCAAACCATTAAAAATTCCCTTAGATCCGTTAAAGACCCTATTGACCCTAAAGACAAGAAAGGGGTTTACCTTATTCCTTGCTCCTGTGGTATCCCCTACATTGGAGAGATAGGTAGGTCTATTAAACAGAGAATCAGTGAGCATGCAGTTGACATTAGACACAATTTCTCTCGCATATCAGCCCTTGCCAAGCATTATGTGAAATTGAAACAACATGTCTGCATTGAAGAATCCAGAGTCATCACTAGGGTTGACCATTTCCACCATAGGAAACTCAGAGAAGCAATTGAAATAGAGAGGCATGCCAAAAACATCAATAGGGATGATGGATGGAAATTAAGTAAAATTTGGATTCGAGTTCTCCCCTCTTAACCCTTCTTCCCTTCCTTCTCCTCTCCCCTTTTTGTTCATGCCGTGTCTCCTTTCTTGCCTTTAGGCTTTATCCCCCTTGATCCAATTATTATTATTATTATTATTTTTTTTTAATGCGATTAGTTTTCCTCCTTCCGTACATAATTTCTATTTTTATAAATATCAAAATAATTAATTTAATTGAATTTATAATAATAAAAATACCATATTCCAATTATAGTCTTTCTATCTTTATAGATATTCAAATAATAGATTATTATTATTATAATTCATTAATATATTGAATTATAATACAAAAAATTATAATAATAATTTTAAATCAATAATCTTAATATGTCATCAATACATTATTTAACAAATTACTGGATTCCAATTACAATGTTTTCATCCTTTTAGATATTATAATAATGGATTAAAAATTATTATATTAATTTAAATATTATAATGAATGGTTCTAAACTAATATTATGAATCTCTATAATTATAATAATAATAAGATACCATCAACATATTATTATAAGATTTAATACATGAACTAATAATATTATATATTAATAATAAATTACATTATTTCATCAATTAGTTATAGGTGTTTTAACTTATGATTCCTTCATAATAGCTAGTTTCTAATATTACGAGTCAAACCCTAACTAACAATATTATTACAATATTTAATATAATATTAAAAGTATTATTCCATTTATAATATTGATATTTAATATTTATTTATCGCACATCAGCTATTTTCCAGCGAAATTTAATATTATCAATTTATAATATCGAAACATAATATTTATTTATTACATAACAACTAAATTTTTAAACAATTTAACAAATTTCCCAACGGCTAATTTCCAATGGCCAACTCTGAGCAGTGATGCCTCCTTGCTATTTATTCCCTCAAATCTACTGATTTCTCACCTTGTCCTGAGGATGAACCACATTAGCTGGTTCAAAATGTCAACCAAATCCTAACGACGTGATTAATCCAAAAGACTGATATCAATATTATGGATCACAAAAGTCTTAGATCTAACAATACATTCAGTTGTTTTTTTGCTATTTAAGCTTGCTTGTTGTATGAAATTAAGGTCCTGAATTTTATGAAGAAAGGTTTACGAAAGCTCGCACTAATGTACTTCCATACTTTTCTCAATAGAACAATTTGAGCATTGTTTTAGGAAATTTCATAAAGAATTTTGAGAAGTTGCATTTCTGTAATCCTGAAATCATCTTTGTGAGAAGGACTAAACTGTTTCTATTTCTTTTATGAGATGAGCAACGTGCATCTGGTATTTCTATCTTTGTACCTCTTTTTGTTCATAATTAAATAGTAAATTTATCTTTATAGATTGCTTCTTACATGGCATTTAAAGAACAATGTTACATGTATTCATTTATGATCATGTTGCCATTGATATTTTTAAATACATGTTAAGAAATTTGCTTTGATATTCTAAATGGGATATCAGTTATACACATTATTTTGATTAACTATTTAATCAAAATAATCATCTTGAAATATTTTCATTTCCATTGGTGTTTGAGCAATCTGTATTGTCATTTACTAAGGAAAATCATTATAGATCACATCTAGATAAATGTTAAACAATCTTGGGCTGTAGAGTAGATTAATGCCTATGTTTTCCATTTGATTCATTGCTGCAAATCCATCGATTTTCACTCCACTATATGAATTACACATTAATTCAATCACCTTTCATTGGGATATTGGTCCCATTATATCCCGTGAGAGCCACTACCTAAACGGAAAAGGAGCTGTCTTAAGGTTTGGACCGGGTGGTTTTCCCTCGTGTTGATGCACCGATTTTTGAGGCCTCAACACTTTTGGTGCTAAAAGGAGGGCTTGTAGACTATGAATGGCAATTAAGTCCAATGCAAAAACAAAAGGGCATTCCAAGAGTCATTTCCCCTCCAAATCTCCTACAACTTCTAGATCCCTTCCAAAATCTCCTACTTTTAGATCAAGAGCTGTACAATCACCTCCCAAGTCTCATAGAATACTTATTGAGGTAATCCCTGTGGATTATACTCCAAAATCACCAGAAGTTACAACTTTGATAAAGAAATTGGAAGACATCTCCATTTAAGCAGAAAAGCCTGAATCATCCGAAGTTTTTGAAGGAGTATAACTTCTATTTTTCACGGAACTGGTGTTTTGACTCGGTCCTGAAGTGAAAAACTTGGCATCTCACAATTTTAATTTCCATTGCAATCCCACCGAATGAATACTGCTACATCAGATTCCAAACATCTATTAGTGAGATTACCTCATTCTCTCATTCACAAACATCTCCATTTATTCCTTTTTCATTTCCTTTTTCTCTACTAATCACTTCATCTATTTCCATTTCCTCTACACAAGTGACTACTATTGCCTCAAGCATTACTATCGAAGCTTCAGTTATTCTTTGATCACATCCACCTCCCCAATTGTTACAATGGCAGCTAGACCGTGGTCCAATCCGGGAGCTGTTCAAATTCCAACACCACTTCATCCTCTACCAAAACATCCTGAAAGATTGCTTCCCAAATTCAATCCTAATGATTGGTTACCTGCTGAAGAGAACCTTCATAATTATATGTTAGCCATCAATATTAATGAGGTAGTTGAAGAAGATGTTGTTGTTAGATTATTTCCATACACTCTTATAGGATCAGTAGGGTCTTGGTACTTTTCATTAGTAGCCAATTCTACTACTAGTTGGCATATTTTTGAAGAATTTTTTTTGATTAACTTTGGTGATGATCACTTAACCGCATCTATTATCAATGGCCTTTCCAATTTAAAAACAAATTCGGGGGAAAAGATAAAATATTTAAGTTCTAGATTTAATAAATTGTTAAAATGTTGACACCTAATCCGAAACGGATGGGTGAACTGGACAGTCATCAAGAAGATGAACTGATCCATCATGTTTGTGTATATAAATGTGTGTTAGCTAATGAATAATATATCAGTTTTTCTCCTGCTCATTCTGGAGTTACCCTGGCCTGACATGGTATCAGAGCACAGGTCCCAGAAATAGTTGTAACTCCTGCTGTCCTGAGAGTTGCTCAGTCCTGAGCGCTACTCTGACATTGACTGCACTATAAACATTTTTTCATTCAACGCACGCTGCTTGAGGGAGGTCAGAGCATTTCAATTCAAATAATAGCGCTGTCTGCTGCCCCGTCTATTACGCCGCACCTGGTATCAGACAAGGTATGTAACGTTTGAAGGTCTGCGTGTAACACCTGCAATAAGAAATGGTATTTTGAATGTACCGTTTGACACACCTCGATATTTTGTTTGTCTGCCTTCCCATAATACACTGACCGCAAGTCTGCCATGAGTCTGCCATGATGATCATCATCTCTGCATCGTTTTCATTGTCCCATTTCTCATACAGCTCGGCTAATCAGAGTACCACTTCCCTGCTAACAATATTCAGAACCTGCGTGTGGCTAGCCCGAAGTTAAGCGCCAAGCCAAGTCGAGGAGGAGGAGAGTATAGCGCACAACGTGTGTTCGAAAATAGTGAGGAAAGTGGGAATTGTGACGAGAAATGTGAGTTCCCCAGTTCTCCGTCAAGTGATCGTGCAGAATGTTCCCCGGTCAAAGAATTAGAGGATGAGTATCAAGCTCTGAGGCGTGATAACTTGGTTCTACTGGAGGAATGGGCCTCTCTAACGGAAGAGGTGATAGAACTTCAAAGAGACATCAGAAATATTGAAATGGAGAAATAGGCACTTCTGGACAAGCTGGTGGTGGTGTCCAATCTTCGACTTGAAAAAAAATAATCAAAAACCTGAACTGGTCATGCTAAAGGGTTCGATTGAAGATCAAGATTTCCAATTTCACAGTTAAAAACAGTTGATTAAAATATCAATCAATTTGTGTTTTAATATCAGTGTTCAGTGAGATAAATCATAAGCTTATTTTTCCATTTGTTCGGATGACTCATACGATCATTAACTGAGTCAAAACCTATGCGATATCTCTGACAACAATATATATTATAGTGAAGCGCTCAAACATTTTTTTGCAGTGATACATATAGCAGAATTTTGAATATGGTGTTATATATGCTGATTTTTGCAGAGATATATATATGGTGATATATGTAGCAGAATTTTAATGATTTTTTTCTCCATAGCAAAATCATGTTTTAAAGTAGCGGAAGTTTTTTTAAGAGCAATTTTTTTCGCCATTAGAGTTTTTTATATCAGCAGAAGTAACCTTTTACAGAATGCATTCAATCATCTCTATGATAGGAATAGTTCTCACTGGCAAGGAGAACTATCCTGACTGGTCCTGGATGGTACAACACACCCTCATTTTCAATGAGCTGTGGAAAGGAGTGTGTGTCGGAGAAGGAGACAATGACCCAGAAAAGCCTACATCAGACAAAGAGCTTTCCATCTGGGAAAACAAGAATAGCAAAGCGTATGCATTAATAGCAGCGTTTGTAAATAAGGAGGTGAGTCGTCACCTTACAACATGTTCAACTGCCTTTGAAGCTTTACAAAAGCTGAAAGAGCTCTATGACTCACATTCTGCACTTGAAGTCGTCCAACTTATGATTAAACTCTTCACTCTTGAACTGCAAAATAATGATCCTCTTGCTCTTGCATCTGAAATAAAGTCTATAGTGCATGATATCAATTCCACTAAAGTTGAGCTGGATATCTCTCTTATTGCTTTTCTCAAGGCACTTTATCCTACATACTCCAATTATCTTGAGTCTTTGCAAGCAAATGGAAATCTCAAAGATATAACCTTTGACTCTCTTGTGAAAAAGTTTGCTGAAAGAGAAAAAGCCTTTGGAAAGAAGATAGTCCCTGAATCTTCTGAAGAGACTGTATGCATGGCTAATAAAGAAAAATATCCTGCTCAAGATTCTACAAGAGGAAGAGGTGGACGAAGAGGAAGAGGAAGATACTTCAGAGGCAGGGGGGCAGACATCCTCAAGGAGGAAAGGCAGATTTACATTGTATTCGCTGCAAAAGAAATGGATCACATGATGCCTCTACATGCAAGCTACCATGGGACAAAATTGAGCAGAGAAGGAACCAACAGAAAGGTAAAACTGATGATACAGACAAAGGTAAAGCACCTGAATCCGCTCACTATATTGAGGCACAATTTAACATTGGAGTAAATGAAGATTTGTTTAACACTTCACTTGCTTCCTGGAAAAATGATTGGCTACTTGATTCAGGAGCAACCTGTCACATGACTTATAGAAAAGACTTTTTTGAAGATTTCACTGACAATGTTGATGGAGTAGTATACTTTGCATAGTAGTCAAATCTCAAGCCATCAGGGCTTGGCACAATCAGGCTTAAACTTCCTAGCCTCAGACTTTCTTCTTGATCAGTTTTTTATCTCCCACAACTAAGAGAATCTTGTTTGTCCCTGGCCCACATCCGCCAGCAAGGTAACTCCATTCATATGTTTGATGGCAAGATTGAGTGAAAAAATCATCTGATCACCTCACCTTGTCATGAAGGGAATAGAAAGAAGAAAGACTCTCAAACTACAAGGAACATTTCTCATGCACAACATTCTATATATTCTCATCATGAAGAAAGTACACTTCCATCAAGTTTATTATGGCATGCTAGATTTGGACATTTAAACTATGACAGTCTCTGTTTATTGAAGAAAATGGTGTTGCTGGTTTGCCTACAATTCCTAGAAAACTTAAGCATGTGATGCTTGCATTCTAGGAAAGCATAGCAAACAGTCATTTCATGACTCACATTCAAGAGCACATAGGAAGCTTGAACTTATTCATTCAGATTTATGTGGTCCAATTCCTGTTCCTTCTGCAAATTGAAATAAATATATCATGACATTTATTGATGACTACACCAGAATGTGTTGGGTTTATTTATTGAAGAACAAATCTGATGCTTTCCTAACATTCAAGAATTTTCATAAATGGATTGAAAATGATGCACAATCTTATATTGGGTCTATTCGCACTGATAATGGAAAAGAATATACATCAAATGAATTTGAAAAATATCTTCGCCAACATGGGATTAAACATCAAACAACTGTGGCTTATAATCCCCAACAGAATGGTGTAGCTGAAAGAATGAATAGAACAATTTTGAATATGGTACGATCCATGCTTTTTTTCAAAAATGTAAAGATAATGTTTTGGGCTGATGTTGTTCTATGTGCTGCATATATAAAGAATAGATGTCCATCTAGTGCTATAAGAAACAAAACTCCTTATGAATTGTGGTATGGACATGTTCCTTCGGTCAAACATCTCAGGATTTTTGGTTCCACCTATTATGCTTTGATACCAAAGGTACATAGAAACAAACTTGGTGCTAGAAGTCGTAAGTGTATTTTCTTGGGGTATTCAAATACCTCCAAAGCATACCGCCTCTATGATGAAGAAAATAAAAAATTTGTTATATCTAGAGATGTAATTTTTCTTGAATCATCCAAATCTGACAATTTGTTGTGAGCGGCAACTTGATCGCTTGGATAGATTCGCAAAAATGAAATCATTTCAAGAATTTGAAAATCAGATTCCACATCTTGAAGGGGGGATTCCTATACTAGATCAACATGTGGAATCTTCTTCTACAGAATACTCTCTCCCGACTGAAACTCCAACAACGGATGATGCTTTAAGTGATGTAATTGATAGAATTGGGAGACTCAATCTTGATTCACTCCCAACTCAATCAACAGAGCAGCCTGGACCATCTCAGAAAGGTCCCCCAAAGTGGCTGACAAAGACACTTGAAAGTGTTCATCCTGATGAAATTGGAAAAACAGGAACAAGAAATTCAAACCGACAAAATGGAGGTGATGTAGATGACTCTAATTCACCTGTTGATATGGATGTTTCTTATGATTGTGAATTGAACTTGTCTACAGATTTTGAACCAACTTCCTTTAAAGAATTTGCTTCTCATGATGAATGGAAAGAAGCAATGCAAAAGGAGTATGATGCCCTCATAAAGAACGGCACTTGGAAGCTGGTTGATCCTCCATTTGGAACCAAACCAATTGGCTGCAAGTGGGTCTACAAGAACAGGTACAAAGCTGATGGCTCACTTGACAAGCACAAATCTAGGCTTGTGGCAAAAGGTTTTGCACAGAAGGAAGGGGTCGATTATGAGGAAACTTTTTCTCTCACAACAAAATGGGCCACCATCCGGACACTCTTTGCACTGGCAGCTCAGAACAGCTGGAAAGTTCATCAAATAGATGTAAAAACTGCCTTCTTGAATGGAGATCTAAAAGAAAATGTTTTTATGTCCCAGCCTGAAGGATTTGCTGTGAAAGGACATGAAAATAAAGTATGCAAACTTGTGAAGTCCTTGTATGGCCTCAAACAAGCACCACAAGTATGAAAAGCTAACTGAGCATCTTCTGAAACTCAACTTCAATCATTTTGATCTTGATGATGCAACTTTATTTGTCAAGAAAGTTGGCAAAACAGTTGTATATCTTGTGGTATATGTAGAT